>OZ057399.1:52892788-52897788 GCA_964056695.1 Melieria picta | reverse complement strand
CTGCTAAGTCTGGACTTAATAACACGTCACCGAGTTTCGACCTGCCGCAAAATTGCTCTCCAGGCGTCTCCGCTTTGCGCCAGTCTTTTCTAATTCTAATTCTAATTCTAAAGTCTCAGTGCAATATCCACTTTCTAAATTAATCAATCAATCAATCAATGTCACCCGAAATTTTTGTAACAAACAGCTATTTGGAAAGGGTTTCAACTCCCAAAACCAACCTTGCAGGTGTCACTGATTTTAACAGATCAGCACTTTAATGACTTCTAAACGGAACTCCAACTGACATCGCTAAGAACCCAACTAACCTAACGTAATAGAATCTGATCTATACTAATCTAACCTAAAGTGGAAGAACAATCGCCATCATTACTTTTCTATTTGATTTAACTTGATTGATTGATTGATGGATTGCTTCTTTATATTGAAGTTTTTGTGCTTTAACCCTTTCGACCCCAAAGTTGCCTGAGAGCAACTTCAAATATTTGTCATCTTATAGCAAAAGCTACGATTGATTTATGGGTTTAATTTAAGTAGGCACCAACAAATTAATATTTTTAGAACTGAATTCAAAGCAAATTACAAAAATTTTACTGTTATCCCCAAAATAATTTCCAATAATTTGCAGCGATATCAGGGAAAGTTTGTGTCCTAATTGAAGCCTGCAAATTGGGCGCGTGTGATCAAAACCCTGTTTCTTTAATAATGGTTAAATAAAATAAAAAAGTGATAATTTTGTATTTTTCCACAAATATGAAAGAATTTTTCTGTAATTAAAAAATATTGATACAAAATTTATTTAACCCGTTTTAAGCTAAAATTGTTCAAAAGTAAACTAGCTCTAGAACTCTAACAAAAAGGGGTGACGACTTCAAATGTCGTGTGCAAGTGTTTCATGATTTAAATACCAAAAACTAATATCGAGACACAGGGTAAAATTCGGGGTCGAAAGGGTTAATATTTCGGTAAGAACAATTTAGCAGCAGAGTTTGTTTGAGCCAATGACCCCATTCCAAGAGCTATGGTAGAGTTTTATTCAGTCTGCAATTGTGAGGCTATAGATAGATAAAAGCCTCCAAGTTGCATAGATTTTAAGTAAGCTTTGATTTTCTTTATTTGATCTCATATATTCTTAAGTTTTCTAGTCTATAAGGTCAAAGATTATAATTAAATAAAATGAAAATATTTTTGTTAAAATACATCATTTCCTACCAGATTCTTTCTCTCGTTTAGGGGTCCCATTCTTCTCGGGGTGGGTGCCCAAGCACAACTTTAAGTCACTGATGCGCTTTGAAACACCCACATTCTCACCGATGCACACTGGGGTAATTCATGCCGATTTTGGCGATTAATTCACCCGGACTATTTAGACATGAAAAAAGTATTAGGTTTAGTTAATTATACATAAAGAAGTAAAAAATAAATGTATTTGAACATACTTTAGTGGACTTTTTTTTATTTATGACCAAAAATGCAAAATTGTTACAAAAGGGTATTATACAGATTTCCTCGCTTATTTATTAATTACTATCGAAATCATCATCGTATTCACCCACGCTTTCACCTTCGCATCCATCGTTATCATCATCATCATCATCATTGTTCATATCATCGCGTTCTTCTTCCGCAATTATCAACAAATCCAATGCTTCCCTTGGCATGCGCGTAACTGCTTTATGCGGCAATTTCGTTTCTGTCGATATAATGGGATCAGAACTTATAAGCAGTCTATTTAGAACGTCTTCGTTGGTTTTTTCTCGGCTACTTTTTCGAGAAAAATATTCCCTGAAACCCTTAAAATCTTTATTTCTCGCTTCCTGCGCTTCTTCAGATAATTCACCGATTAGTAACAAGGCGTGAGTTATGACCTCTGGTCCATGAATTAAATATTTATGAACAGTCGTAGGCATGTTATACCAGGGATAGTACTTAACGAAAGATTTGGCACAATTTAAGGCAAAGAGTTGGTCATTATGTCATAAAGACTTTGACGAGTATACCAAATAACATTTGGATTCGTTTCTACATGAAAAAAATCATTTTTTTTTTAAAGTAGTAATTTGCATTTACCCTTTACCGAATTAGTTTAATGCACATCACTGCGGTTATTTCAATCGATTACACATAAGTAATACAAACAATAACAGTGCCCAATACTGCAACTTCCGACAAATAAGGTCGGTTGACCTAGTTTTGCACACACCCTACAACAAAGACAAATGAAAGAATTCAAGAAATCAAAAATTTATTTGGTCCTGCATCATTTGAGACGATTTTGTATTGTGTTTCATAAATATCTTAAACACCAAAAATATTTAGCTTACGTGTCGCGATATCTCGCCTAATATGTAACCTAATATGCTGGCTAATATAAATCTAATATGCCGGCTCCCCGTAATGTAGGGTAAAATGCATAAAGCAATACTAAACACCATACACTGAACAACAACAAAACTAACATAAAATGTTTCATTTATTGCTTATCTCATATTTTTTGCATTTACATTTATTTCTTGACTATCGTTTCACGGACCGCGTGCATATTTTGCCAAGAGTTCACATACAAAAATCGAAATGCTGCAAAAGTGCGCAACAATAGCGCAACTTTTTTTTCATAGAAAGTTGCTAGAATATCCACAGATTACGATTATGACAATATTTTAGGTGAATATCACTGAACAAACAACTATATGTCTATGAATAGGGTCAAAATAAGGCAATTTGTAAGCTTTTTTTAAAAAAAATAACAAAAATATTTACGAACTTTAAAAAAAAAAATTTGTATTTTAATACTTAAATACCTGAATAAGAAGCCTCCATCATCACTTTTATGCTACTTTAAAAACTTGTAAAACAAATTTGATTTAAATAATTGAAAAATTCACGTTTCACGCTGTGCGCACGCCAAATGAAAAGAAATGTCAACTTTCAGAGCGCTTTGCGGGAAAACTGTAAACTATTTTGCAACAATTCTTTCACATGGTGATGCAGAATTTTATCCACTTTAACCCGGTACCAAAAACATAATTGTATCTTTATTTTTCGTTTTTGAATTAATCGCCACTTTACTTATATATTACCCCAGTGTGCGATGCGTCGATCCATAACACTTGGGAGCTCTAACTGATACCACAAGGACCTCAACCAGAGTCTATGCTTGGCTGGCCAGGTCAGCTAGCTTACCTAAACGAACCTATCATTGCTGCAACATTTTTCATAAACCAGAGACCAAAACATTAAAGACTAAACTCAGGTACAATTTTAGAAAACGACATATTTTTTACCGCAAAAAAGTGCATAAAAAATCGCTCAGTGGAATTATTTGCGTGTAGCCTTTAAGTGAATTAAACGCTTCCATGCGGCCATCGCATAAATGACGCACTCACACACACTCAGGTGAACGCGCAGCCGCTCGTTAAGCCACACACTCCACCGATGCGGCCATTCGTGCGTTTGCAATTTGTGTAATATTCACTTAACAAAGCCTGGAATTGGCCATTGATGTTGATAAAGGATGTCGTCGGTTTACTCATTTTGCTCGCCGCAGTCAAGTCGTTTTTGTTTTTTGTTATATGTAAATTGTTTTGCAATTTACTCGCTGTTGTTGGTCAGTGGTTGTTTACATTAAAAAGAAATAAACAAAAATTATGTATGGCTGATGTATGAACAAATTAACGAAAAGAGCGCAAAACAGCAACAGCGGTTGAACAAAAACAAAGAACCAGCAGAACAAGAGGAACGATCAAAGTTGTAAAGGGTTCGTGGTTGGCGGAGATGAAGTGGCGGAGGATTGACATTGCCCAAAGTTGCGGGACGAACGTTTGGCAAAAAGACGAATGCAATGTTGCACTGACTGTCAGTCAGTGCTTCGAGTCAACACGCAAATATGCAGACATGTCAATACGCACACACACACACACAAACATCAGCATTCACACACCCTCGCATTCACACACACACACACTTGCACAAAAGGCAGCGCATTTTTGGTCAGCACTTTGTTTACACTTTGACTGGGCGACTGTCGACTGTCGGCGCTGTTGTTGCTGATGCCAAAAGTTGCTGCTGCAATGATAATGACGATTATAATGCTGTTGCCGATAATGCTGAGTCTTTGTCATTACATTAAAAGCTTCGCAAATATTCATTTGTACACAGACACGCACACATACACAGCAAGTATTAAATAAATACAAACAACACATGAAAATATGCGCATACAGCCGCTAACGCTTCATGGTTAAGTCTCTCGCTTTGTTTTTCATTACTTCAATTGAGCGTTTTATTTGTGTTTTTCCTCGCCAGTCTGACAACGTTCCTCCTTTTGCCGCTTGGTCGCTGCCACTTCTGAGTGGAGACTGAGTTTTGCTGATGGTCTGGAATGCTGACAGCGTTGTTACTTTTCAATTTGTGTAGTAGAGAAGTGTAAATGTTGAATAATGTCAACTCTACACTTTTGGAGAGTTTTTGAAAATTAATTGATTAGAATGTTTTTGCATTTAATATTTTTTATTTAAACAGTTAGTTATTGAAATGTTACAAAATATGATTTCTACACTTTTGTAAAGTTTTGAAAACTTTCTACTTAAAATATTTCGTCGTTTTCAATTTTACTGTAGAGAAGTGTAAATGTTGAGTAATATCAACTCTAAACTTTTAAGGCGTTTTTGCAAAATAATTATTTGAAATATTTTTGCATGTAATATAACAAAAATTAGTAATTCAAATGTTACAAAATGTAATTTTTACACTTTTGAAGAGTTTGAAAACTTTCTATATGTAATATTTCCTTGATAAAATATTTCGTCATTTTAATTTTGTGCTGTAGAGAAGAATAAATGTTGAATAAATCAACTCTACACTTTTGAAGAGTTTTTGAAAATTAGTTGTAATACCAAAATCTGGCTATTCAAATATTACAAAATGTAATATATACACTTTTGGAAAGTTTGGATAAATACTAATTTGAAATGTTTTGAAATTTAATATCAGATATGTCT
>OZ057399.1:52857788-52885288 GCA_964056695.1 Melieria picta | reverse complement strand
AATGAAAATGACATAATTAAATATGAAATATTTTTAGATATTCAACTGCTGCCATGTGGGGCCATCATTGGACAGTTGTGCATAGGCGGTCGATACTTGAACAAAAAAAAAAAAAATAAAAAAAATCAACGATGCTATGTGGCAAGTTATGTAAATTCTACACTTCAATCAAGGTCAAGCAATGCGTTTATGAATTCTGTGTACTTTCTTGCTAAATGAATTGATTTCAATTTTAGATGTTTGTGTGTGTGTGTGAGTTGAAACCATAGTAGATTTGAAAAGTTTTACTTATGTGCGCATCACCAACAACAGCAACATTGCCCTCCACCTCGTCATAGACATCATCATCATTAACCTCATCATCATCATTGTCATAAGTAATCTCCTTTTATAGTCATCGAAGCGATTGTGTGACGCATGTTTAGGTTTATGTGTGTTTTATTTAAATAAATAAAAAAGTAATTACAGCAAATTGTAGCACAATCTGCCTAAGTGAAAACGTTCTTAAGCCACTTGAGTAACGTTTTTGTGATTACAAAAAAATCTCAAGAATCATAATTTACAATTATTACAATCTGACCGGAGGGCAACTAACTACAAACTACAGTTGCGAAACGCGTTTAACGTTATTTGCGTCAGCGCTTTGGTGGCTCATACAGTAGCCAATTAGTTTGTGGATCCAAGAGATGGCAGAGAGCGTCGCAGAGGAGACGCCAGCAAAGATGGCCACTTGAAAACCAGCTTAAAAAAACCATTGTTAGACGAAATTTGCTCAAGTGGCACATTAACAACGAAATTCGCCAATGAAAAAATTAAAAAAAAATACGAAACAAATTTAAAAACTAATAAAAAAAAACCTATATCGAAAAAAATTACTAAAAACTCTTAAAAACCACATAAAAAAAAATTCACAATAATTACAAAAAAAGGTGCAGAAATGGCAGCACAATTTGTTAGATAAATTGATACCATAATTTTGTTGTTACTTTTATTTGATTTGTGGCTTAAATGTGTGGTTACCACTTTTTGTGCGTTGTGCGCTCATAATTTGGGCACTTGTGGCATACTTGAGGCGATTTTTTTGTTGTTGAAATGGCCATTGCTGTTGTTATTGTTGTTGTTGTTGCCGCTCTTCAAGTGCGTGGCTTCGCCGTGCATGGAGCACACAGTTAAAATTTGTTACCATTTTGTTGTTGTTGTTATTCTCATTAGTTAAATAGATTTAAATGATTTTTCAATTCGAATCATTTTATCACAAAATTCAAATTTCCGATTTCATGTTGGCCTATAAATACGTTGAACGCTGCCAACAAAAGCATCATTGGGTTTAGCATCTGCCAAGTGTTAAGTTCATTTGTGGTTTCATTTTGAAAGTGTATTCGCTGCGGAAGCAAACATTAGAACACTAAAAATGGTGAGTGAATTAAAACAAAAAAATTGTGAAAAGACTTTGTGAAACTTATGAAGCTTTAAAGTTAAAGCAACTACATAGAGAGCTTTAAAGTTGTATCAAATGAATAGCTTTACAAGCGTTTGACGGCTGTGAATCAAATAACAGTTTGAGGAGCTCTAAGCTTTCATAAGCAGTCGCCTTATTGAACTCACCAAGTTCAACGAATTTTTTTCATAAAGACTTTTTCGAGTCCGGCGAGCTTTAAACGTTCTTTATTTGTCACTAAAAAGAAAACTTTATTCAGTCCGACGAGCTTTGAACTTTCGTAAGTTGTCACTAATAAGTCAACTTTATCGAGTGCGGTAAATTTTAAACTTTCTTTCACTAAGAAGTCAACTATATCCAGTTCAGTGAGCTTTAAATTTTCATAAGACGACCTTATCCAGTCCGGCGAGCTTAAAGCTTCCATTAGTTATCACTAATAGGTCAACTTTATCGAGTTCGGTGAGCTTTTAATTTTCTTTCATTAATAAGTCAATTTTATCAAGTTCAGTTAGCTTTAAATTTTCATAAATTGGCACAAATAAATCGACTTTATCCTATCCAACGAACTTTAAACTCTCATAAGTTTTCATTTATAAGTCAACTTTATTCAATCCAACGAACTTTAAACTTTCATAAGTTGTCACTACAAAGTCAACTTTATCGGGTGAACTTTGAACTTTCGTTCACTGATAAGTAATCCAGTCCAACGACGATAACTTAAACTTAGATTCATAAGTTGTCACTAATCAGTCAACTTCATCGAGTCCGACGAGTTTAAAACTTTCAGAAGTTGTCACTAATAAGTCACCTGCATTCAGTTCAACGAGCTCTAAACTCTCATTAGTTGTCACTACAAAGTCAACTTTATCGGGTGAACTTTAAGCTTTCTTTCACTAATAAGTAAATTTTATCAACTCCAACGACGATAAGTTTAAACTTTGATAAGTTGTCACTAATAAACCAACTTTATCGAGTCCAACGAGCTTTGAACTTTCAGAAGTTGTCACTCGAAAATCGACTGAATCGACTTTATCCCATCCAACAAACTTTAAACTCTCATAAGTTTTCATTTATAAGTCAACTTTATTCAGTCCAACGAGCTTCAAAATTTCTTTAGATGTCACTAAAGAGCCAACTTTATTCCATCCAACAAACTTTAAACTATCATAAGTTTTCATTTATAAGTTAACTTTATTCAGTCCAACGAGCTTCAAACTTTCTTTAGATGTCACTAAAGAGCCAACTTTATTCCGTCCAATGAGCTCTAAACTCTCCTAAGTTGTCACTAATAAGTCAACTTTATCACCTGACTAAGCTTTAAACTTTCTTTACATGTCACTTATAAGTCAATTGTATTCAATTAAACGAGCTTTAACTCTTATAAGTTCTCACCAACGAGCCATAAATTGCAGCTAAAAAGTAGGTTTTTTTTCATTTCGGCAAGTTGTGACTTAAAAGTCGTTTTCTCCCAATTCGAGTAGTTTCAAGCTTTTACAAGTTATCGGTTATGGCTCCCAGATTATATTATCCCAGTCTGGCGAGCTTTCAACTTTCAGTAGATGTCGTTTATGAGCTGTGTTCATTGCTAGTAAGTTGACTTCTTCCAGTGTGCCAAGCTTTCCAATCCAATGAGCTTTAAACTCTCATAAATTGTCCCCAATAAGTCAACTTTTCCCAGCCCGACGAGGTTTGAAGTTTTTATAAATTTTGGCTAATAGGTCGGTTTTGATACGGGAGTCGCTTATAAGTTGTTTTCTTCCAGTTCGGAAAGCTTTAAGCGCTCACAAGTTATCAGTGTTAAATTGACTCTCTCGTGAATCTGGTGAGCTTTAAACTTAAACTCTCACATTCCTGCATGTCATCGCCAGTAAGTTGACTTCTCTCAGTGTGCCAAGCTATAATTTCCCATTTCCCAATTTCCCATCATGGCAAGCTTTAAGCTCTCAATAGCTTTCTCCCACATATTTAAATCTAATACCTACTAAAGTTGACTTTTCATACTCTGCCAATTGGTCGCTAATCAGTCGGTTTCTATTAATCTGCCAAACTTTAAGCTCTCACAAGTTGTCGCTTATAAGTGTTCTTCCCACACTGTGAGAAGTAGTCGATAATACATTCACTTCCATGGGTAATAAGTCGGCTTCTCCCACAAGTTGTCGGTAAAAAGCCCATTTTTCCAATTCACTGAGCTTTAAGCTTTTATAAATTATCGCTGAGTTTCGATCTCACACTCGGTAAAAGGTGAACTTCTTGCTGCCAGCCAAGTTTCAAGCGGTCTCAGTTTGTCCCTAAGGAATCAACTTCTTTCAATACAGCAAGCTTTAAGCTCTCATCAGTTGTCCCTAATAATTCGATAAGCTTTAAGCTCTCATTAGCTCTCTGTCACACATTGAAATCTAATATTGAAATCGATTTCTCACGCTTCACAGAAACTCTTCGTTGTTGCCTTCGCTCTGTGCCTAGCGGCATTTGCCGCCGCCCAATCGGATCCCACCGCTGGCGCCGAGCCCTCAGCCGAGTATCTGCCGCCCGTTGGCGACAACGAAGCCGCTCAGCTCGCTGAGGATGGCTACCGTTACAAGACCGTACGCAAGCTGAAGTATCGCCATAGACGCGCGGTCAACCAGGAGTACTTGCCGCCCGTGGCCGAGCCCAGCCAGGAGTATCTGCCGCCCGACAGTGCCGAGACGCGCGTTGCCGACGACGGCTACCGCTACAAGACGGTACGTAGGTTGAAATATCGCGCTCGCCATCGTCGCGATGTGTCCGAAGTGGCGGCACCCAACAGCGAGTACCTGCCGCCGGTCGATGTTGAGCTGGCACCCGAGCTGAAGACTGTAGTGGGCAATGATGGCTATCGCTACCGCACTGTGCGTCGTCTCAAGTACCGTCGTCATCGACGCGAGGCCGTCGCTGCTGAGGAAGCGTCCGCTGCCGATAGCGCCGAAGTTCCGGTCAACGAGTATCTGCCGCCCAGCGGTGAGGCTGCGGTCGATGGTGGCGATGCCGCTGCGGTGAAGAGCGCCGAGTTGGGTAATGATGGCTACCGTTACAAGACTGTGCGTCGCATCCGCTACCGTTATCGTCATTAGAGGAACAAAATGGTTTTGGAATGCTGCTGAGGGGAAAATGAAAACGCATACGAAATCGGCTAATGATATGACACAGTTGTCGTTGGTGTTTATAGAATGATCGCTTGGGTCTATACACACAAATCGATGATTTTAGTTTTTAGTATAAGAAACGCAAAGCAAGAATAATAAAATTTATTCAACTGAATGTGAATGTGGTTTTGAAATTGTTTGGGGAAAGGTTAATGATTATTGTTACATATTGTTGGTAGTGTTTATGGAGGGAGACACATTGACATTGCTGTTCATTGTACCACAGCTATGGCCAGTGTCGCAAACAGGGGCGGGGGGAGGTTGGGGTACAAACCCCTCGAAATACAAAAATTACTGGTGCAAAATATGGTTTCAAGTGGAATTGAGCTCAAAAGTTGTGCGAAAACACACTCCCATCCCCAAATGAAATCCTGTGTGCGCCACACTTATGGGCTTCCCCGTTTGACTAGACAGTACCCGGGCTTGCCACTACTCGAAGTAGATCTGAACTGAAATTCAGCAGGCAGCCCTTGATATCAAGTTTTCCAGAGAGTGGATCGCTTTTAGCCGATCGTTCGATTTTTTAAAGGGCAGGATATGTGACAGCTTGAGTTCCTCATCCTGAGCCTTAAACTGCTCGTTCTCTAATATAGATAACAGCAATCTCATCCTCCCCTAAACACATGTCACAAATGGCCGAGGCTTGTTCCCCAAATCGGTTGAGGTGGTCATAGTGGGCAGGAAGCCTTCCATAGCATTCGGCCCATTTGGACCATTGTTCTATGCCAATGGGGGATAAGGAGGAGAGGAGAGTGATATCTTATATTTCATTCTTTTTTCCAGCATGTGTTACAACACACTTTTCAAGCGGATGGGGAAAGGGAGGGAGAGGACCTACAGGTCAAGGCCGAATCCGAATGGGGATAGGGAGTTTTTTCTTTCACACTTGGAGGTTTTGCCATTGCTTGCCAAGATTCTCAAGATTTAAGATTCTTGCGATTCCTCTAATTCTCATCTGCTTCATGTGGATAGCGATAGAAGTAGACGAGTGTTTCATCAGCCCGAGCTAGGATTCGAACCCAGGGCCTCTGGTGTAAAAAGTCAGCGCTCTACCCAGAAATTTTGTTTACTGGTTTGTATTCAGGGACCTCGAAAACAAATCGATCTTTAAAGTCTGAAGAATTCTTTAGTTAAAAAAAAGCCAATAAGATGTCTAATTGGAGAGTTTTAAGTGCGTAGGAGAGTCAAAGAAATTATTTTAGATAATTGCGCTGCAAATTTTCAATTTGGAATGAAGATATAAACATTTTTTCCATACATATAACTAATTTTTTAGTGACTTTATTAGTGATTTAAAATTCTAGTTTGAAATTGTTATTTTTGTAAAATTTCGGTGAATGGTTCTGATGTGTAATTTAAAGTTTGTTCAAGAGAGAGATTTAAGGTTAGGATAGGTTAACCGTTTCGCGACGCAGTTTTATCTCGAAAACGGCTTGTTTTTTTTTTTATCAGTAATAGGACATTTGGAAAAAGTGTTAAAAAACTGTGTTTGGGATCTAAGCAAAGTCCTTGAACCTCGATCATTATCCTGGGAGCTTATAATTTTCAGTAGATGAATGAACATGAAATATCTTTAAAATATAAAAATCACATTAACCCATTTTCGGCCGCTGGTCGATTTTTCGACCAGCCACTTTGAAGGAGAGTAGCTCTGCACTTAGATATTATATCTTTGAACTTTTGATGCATAAAATTGCTTTGGTCTTTTGGTAACCCCTCGAAATAATAATTTTTTTTAAAAAAGATAAATTTAGAGATGTTGGCGAAGGTACGAAAAAAGCATTTTTTCGTCATATTTTGAATATTCTGAAAAATATATAACCTTTTCAAATTATTGATTTATTATTGATTATTTACGAAGCCTAAAGACCAAATTACCACAATCAGTTGATATCCATAAGATTATGAAAATATTTTTACCTCTCAGCACCGCGTACTTTTCAGTGGTCGAAAAATCGACCATTGGCCAGAAGTCGTCATGTATGTACATATGTAAGCCAACAATTGTTTGTTTTCATGCTTGATTATTATTTGACCAAAATTATATAAATATATATTTGTTTTTATTTGAAATTAAATTTTTATTAATTTATAAAAAAAATAATAAAAAAAACACAAAAAAAATTCAAAAATATTCTTGATTAAGGTCCTAAATGTAAGTCCTTAAAAGGAATTAAAAAAATATGGGCTATTTCTGGTAGCGGCCGAAAATGAGTTAATGCAACGAATAGTGGAAGAAAATCTGGTTATGCCTCTTTCACCAATCCTTGGGATGCCTTGGATTTGTAAAAACATTGAGCAGTACAAAGTTATGCGTGTTTCAAATTTACTAAGGCATATTGTGCCAGTAGTAGCGAAAGGGTTAAACTGACTGGCCCAAAGGCGTCGCATAGACCGAACTTACTTATTTACTTAATTGACCATAACAACCCGTTAATGGGTTACGGCCTGCTGCAAAAGTTCTCTCCAGGCGTCTCTGCTTGGTGCGCTCCTCCTTTAGTTGGTCACACCAAAAAAAAAAAAAGAAGGACCTCCTCAACTTGGTCCATTCACCGGAAACATGGCCTCCCTCTTCGCCGTCGCCAACTACCGCATCGAACGCCTTTTTTCGCCGGAGCTTCATTGTCCATGCGGCAATAACCGTACAGATCTATAAAAAACCGAGCCCTTGTAGGGAACCTCAGTAGTACGTTGGCTTTTTATTTCGGACGAATCCTGTAGTCCTTCAATTAGCTGATTTCATATGATTTAGAGGTTCGAAACCATCAAATATATGTCTGTTAGAAAAGATTTGCCACCCAGATCTTTTCTAACAGACAGATATTTAGTGGGTTTGAACGTCTAATTGAATGAATATGAAATCAGCTAATTGAAGGACTGCAGGGTGCGTCCAAAATAAAAGGCCAACGTCCTATTCGATATTAAATTCGATATCAAAAGATGTGAACTGAATCCTCTCAAAATGAAATCATGTGAGCGCCACTGATCTGAGAGTTCAGGACTGAGGCAGAAAAGATGTTTCAGAGTTGCTCTCACACGCTGTTCTTCACACTTTATGCATTGTAGAAGATATCCAGCCAGGGGGCGTGGACTTTCACCAGACAATGACCCGTGAAAAACAATTTTAAATGTTCCTCTTCGAGCCAGAAGTGCTCGTTGCATTGACTGTCGTTTACTTTGAGTAACCATTGCCCCATAAATAACACTTTGACGAACTATGTTTCTTCTGTTTTTTTTTTCAAAGTACTCACTTATTACACCGTGCGACAGCATTTTTCACACCCGGAAAAATCCATATGTGCGTGAAACTCGAAACCAAATATAGTAATACTGCGTACTCAGTTTTTCATTTCTACATCCTTTGTCCTTTTAAAAGGACTTCAAAATTTTGAAAGGGATAAAAAATAAAAAAATATACAAAATACTTAACCTCGTTAGAATATAGCGATATGTATATCAAATGAAAGAGGAAAGGCTCAAGAATTTAAATAAAATTGATTTTTTATCTATTTCCAAAAAAAGGATATGAAAAAGGTCCTTTGAAAATTTGAATCCTTTATATCCTTGGAAATTTATGTAGAATTTTCTTGAAAAGTAAGTATGTTAAAACTCCAAATCGCCCTAATCACGTGTCAAAATTTCATTAGTCTAACTTGATTAGTTCGAAAGTTATTCAAAAAAGGCGGAAGCTGCAATTCTAATGAAGTACAAAAATTCGAATTTATTTGAGTATCAGTATTTTAAATAATAAGAAGATACAAAATCAATGAAGCGAGAATAATGAAATTCTACTTTTCAAGAAAATTCTATCTAAAGTTTCAAGGATATAAAGGATTAAAATTTTCAAAGGACCTTTTTCATATCCTTTTTTTTTACAAATAGATAAAACATGAATTTTATTTAAATTCTTGAGCCTTTCCTCTTTCATTTGCTATACATGTCGCCATATTCTAACAAGGTTAAGTATTTTTTATATTTTTTATTTTTTATCCCCTTTAAAATTTTGAAGTCCTTTTAAAAGGACAAAGGATGTAGAAATGAAAAACTGAGTACGCAGTATTACTATGTTTGGTCTCTAGTTTCACGCCCATGTGGATTTTTTCCGGTGTGAAAAATTTTTTTAATTTTTGTCGCATGGTGTTATTTATTAAGCTTTCTTTCAACTTGATTGCTATAAAACTTTATAATTTCTTTGGCAAAGAGTTGAAAAAGAATTTTGCTTCGATCTGTCTCAGAAACGCTTCTTCAACGCTTTCCTAGTGACTTTGCATATATTTGTTGTTGTATAATTTTGTAGAAAAAAGTTTCGTAAGTAAAATGAACATTACCTAAGCAATAAATGAGGGCACATTTTTCACTCACTGCACAATGTGCTCGACTCGACAAAGTCCATTATGTTTATTACGGCACGAATTTGCCTTGCCGCAGGCCATCAAATTGATGATGACTGCCAATTTTGGTGCACTTTTCGCTTCTAATATATTCTCGGTTAAGTTTTGTGGTTGTTGCTGTTGCTGTTCTTGCTGACCGAAAACGTCAAATCAAATTTTCGCAATTGAAGGAGAAAAATTTAAACAAAACGCAAAAGCATTGGCTACCAGAAGCGACAAAAAAGCGCAACAAAGCAAAATCAACAAAAATGCCAACATGATTGAATATTTAGCTATTGCGCAGCGGAGGGTGAGGCAGGTGGTGAGCGGGTTAGCAATGTGATGGTGAGAGAGTGACGCCAAATTTGAATTGAATATTTCGAATTTGACGACTAAGTGCACGAAATTCAATTTCTGAACGCCACTGCAAGGCGATACAATGAAATCCGTGGAGCGCAAAGTTGCTCCGCGCCAGCGCACACACACACCGACCCGCTCGCACGGCTGCTGGTGGCGGCCGCGGCAAAACTTTGGCAATATTATTTGGATTTTATTTGCGCACATTTTCGAGCAACGGGAGTGAGTGGGTGCGGGTGGCAGCTGCTCAAGGACTCATTTCGTGGAATTTTTTTTTTTTTTGTGGCTGCAACTCAGCCACCAAAGTCAAATTTATAATATTGGCCAAAAAGGAACGTCAAACAGCGAATGCAAATAAAAAAGCTAAACGAATGCTAAAAGCGCGCAAAAAATATATTTAAAAAAAAATCAAAATAAATACGGTAAATACGCCGCAAAGTATGTCTTGACCGGGGAAAAAAACTTGATGAACATTCGTTAAAGTGCATTGCGCTGCTGGCGCAAAGTCGTGAGGGGTGGTGACGGGTGAGGCGCGCACTTACTTCCGGCGAATCGTTAAGGCGAGTAAATATTAATTTCTTGATGCCAATTGCGGTCATTGTTGTTGTCACAAATGTTTTGTTGTTATTGCTGTTTTGTTGTTATTATTATTTTGTTGTTGTTGTTTTATGGTTGCTGCAGTTGGCTGTTTGTTTAGTGTCAAGCTTTTAGAGCACTTTTAAGGTTAGACAGAGATGAGACATTTTTTAGTTTTTTTATATTTTTTTTAATTTTTTCTTGTTGGTCAGCATTATTTATGCCATTTGGCCAGTTTGTTGTTGTTGTTGTGGGTGTAAATTTTTTTTTTCCCGTTTTGTTTGTATTTTTTTTGGTAAGTTTTGTATGTTTGAAGTCCAAATATTTAATCTTCTTTTGAACATAAAGTCAGGAGTTTACTGATAAAAATAAGTCAAGCTTGAATAAAATAATGAAAAATGTGGACTCAGCACTCAACGGTGCAGCTATTATGCATTTGCATTCACGTTAGAAAAGGATAAATGGATTTTTTATTATAGCAAACGTTTTAATATTTTATGTTGTAAGTGTCTGAGAAAAATGAACACTTGTGATGAACAAAGCTACCATGGAGTACGAATTGCAGATCAAAATGGATTAAAAAAAAATTTATAATCGAAACAGATACCCAAATTTTTTATAATGTTGACCATCAAAAAATAGTTTGAAATTAAGAAAGAGAAAGGAAAAGGATTAGGCTTATATAATCGAAAAAGGGGCCCAAGTCTTAAAAAATGTTGACTACATTGAGACAGTAGTTTGAGATTAAGTGAACAGAATTAAAAGGATAAAGCTTATATAATCTAAAAATCGAAAACCCAAATTCGTAATAATGTTCACCACCATGAAACAACAGTTCGAGATTAAATACAAAAATAAAGGAAGTAATCGAAAAAGAGACCAAAATCTGTAAGAGAAAAGCTTGATATTAAGTAAGAGGAAGAAGAGGGATAAAGCTTATATGATCGAAAAAGCGGTCTTTAATAAAGTTGACTACAGTGAGACAATAGTTTGAAATTAAGTGACATAAAGGAAAAGGATCTACCTTATATAATCGAAAAAGGGACCCAAATCCATAATAACGTTCAACATCAAGAAATAACAGTTAAAGTCTAAGTGAAAAGAAGCAAAGGATTAAGCTTATGTAATCGAAAAAGAGACCCAAATCTTCAAAAAAGTTAACTACAATAGTTTCAGATTTATTAAAACTAAGGAAAAGTATTAAGTTTATGAGACAATAGTTTCATATTGAGTGAAAGAAAGGGAAAGGATCAAGCTTATATAATCGAAAAAGAGACCCAACCCTTTAAAAGCGTGGACCAACTTGAGACAATAGTTTAAGATAAAATGTAAAGAAGGAAAGAATTAGGTTGTGAGACAAATGTTTGAGATTAAGTGACATAAAGGAAAAGGATTAAACTTATATAATCAAAAAAAAAAAGAAAAGGATAAAGCTTATATAATCGAAAAAGACACCCAAATCTTTAATAATGTTGACTACAGTGAGATAATAATTTGAGATGTCACTTAATCTCAAATAAAGGAAAAGTATTAAGCTTATATAATAAAAAAATTGATCAAAATTCGTAATAATCGCTAAAGAGATCCAAGTTTTCAATTAAGTTGACCACCTTGAGAGAATAGTTTGAGATTAAGAAAGAGCAAGAAAAGGATTAAGCTTATATAATCGAAAAATAGATCCAAGTCTTTAATAATGTTGACTACAGTGAAACAATAGTTTGAACTTAAGGGACATAATGATGAAAGCTTATATAATCGAAAAAATAGATCCAAATCTTAAATAATGTTGGCCATCATGAGACAACAATTTAAGATTAAGTGAATGGAAGGAAAGGGATTAAGCTTACGTCGTGAGATCGGTTGTCATTATGGCTTCAGTATGCAGTTAATTCTTTGCACCGTTAAAAAATTTGAGAGCAAGCACACTTTTTTGGACCTGAAGTCAGCAACCCGACATAGATTGATGCAATGTGAAGAAAACATAGACATCAGCCCAGAAATGTATTACGATTTTTTTTTAGACTTTACTTTTTTTTTAGACTTTGATGTTGTTGTTAGTTTTTTAAAATATATTTTAAAAGATCCAAACTTTTAACATTCAGCAATTCCCATCACAAACAATTTAATCTTGTTGGCTGTTAGATAGAAACCATCTCAAAAGATTCCTCTTCCACTACTGATTTAAAAATTGTTGGTTTTTGTTTTTTAATTTTCACATTTTTCTGCCCACTATAACTGCAACTTGCACTTTTCGTCACTCTTCTCATAATTGAAACCTGAACGCTGGCATGAATGCAGCTGGGGATGGCCCAGTCGTTCAAGACAGTAATGCGATTACTGACAAATGCAATTATGGGCAAAATGATAAATACCAACAGCTGGCTTCAGCCCAGACACACACACACACACACGCGCACATTGAAAAATAAGCAAATTTGCAAATTCATCAACAACACAACACAACACTCGCCAATCGTTGAATTCGCTTGTATTAATTATAATTGCTATTAGTGTTTTTGTTGTTGTATTTTGATGCCAATGTGTGTGTGTGTAAATAAATACCTGCGTAGGTGCAGATGTTGTGTGTGTGTGTGTGTTGTTATAATAAATGAAATCGGCGCCATAATTGCATCGAGCCAGAGAATATTTTGCGATGTGATGTGACGCGTGCGGGAAGCTTTAATAGTGCAGCAATGCTGTTATTATTTGGTGTTAATCGATATTGACGACTCACGCTTGATGAATTGTTGCTGTCATTATGCCTTCGTTTCGAATAGAAACAGATTTACATCCAAAGTGTTAATGATTGGGAGAAAAATTACAATATTTATGGTTAATGAGTATTTTGGGCCATTCAATGCATTGCACATTTATTTATATGATCTAATTTCACTTTGCTGAAGTGGAGAGGAATCAACAATTTGTTTTTTTACACAGTTTGCTTTGCAAATATTTTGTGGCATTGACAATTTGTATATAATCACAGCTAAAATTAACATATAAACAGCTTTATGAATATTTACATATGACTGAAAACAAGAATAATGGTCTCTAGAAAGGCCAAAGGAGTCAAAATTACTTCACTAAGATATTTTATTATTTTATTGCAACGTTTTCTGAAAGAAAGTCGTCTGTAATTTTGACTATTTTTAAAACCCTACTTACTATTATTTAAAGCAAAATTTAAAAAAAAATCAAAAACATGAAAAAATTAGGGAAGGTTGAACTAGCCGGGCATTCTAGTGTTAAAAATTACTGTTGGAAGGAAAAAAGTCATTTTTATGATACTATTTTTCAATGTAAAATTAAATAAAAATTAAAAATATTTGTAATAGAAATTGAAAAGAAAGAAAGAAAGTCTTCTGTAATTTTGACTATTTTTTAAAGTAAAATTAAATAAAAAATCCGTCTTCCGTAATTTTGACTATTTTTTAAAGTAAAATTAAACAAAAAATTAAAAATATTTTCCAAAAATAAAGAAGATTGAATTAGCCGCGAATTCTACTATTAGAAAATACTGTTGGAACGAAAGAAAGTTTTCCGTAATTTTCACTATTTTGTAAACCCTAATTAAATAAAACATCCAAAATATTTTTAAAAATGTAATGAAGATTAAATTTGCTAAATTCGCTTTCTAGTGTTAAAAAATACTGTTAAAAAGAAAGAAAGTCTTCTGTAATTTTTCCTATTTTGTATACCCTAATTAAATAAAAAATTAAAAAATTATTTTAATAAAATAAAGAAGATTGAATTTACTGCGATTTCTAATGTTAACAATTACTGTTGGAAAGAAACAAGATCTTTCGTAATTTTGACAATTTTGTAAACCCTAAATGAAAAATCAAAAATGATAAGAAATTAAGGAAAAAAATACTGTTGAAAAGAAAGAAAGTCTTCTGTAGTTTTGATTTTTTTTAAACCCTAATTAAATAAAAAATTAAAAAATATTTTTCATAAATTAAAGAAGATTCAATTAGCCGCGCATTCGAGTGTTAAAAATTACTGTTGAAAAGAAAGAAGATCTTCCGTAATTTTGACTATTTTTTAAACCCTAAATAAAAAGTCAAAAATATTAAGAAATTAAAGAAAAAAATACTGTTGAAAAGAAAGAAAGTCTTATGTAATTTAGATTTTTTTTAAACCCTAATTAAATAAAAAATTAAATATTTATTTTCCAAAAATAAAGAAGATTGAATTAGTGGCGCATTCTAGTGTTAAAAATTACTGTTGAAAAGAAAGACGATTTTTCGTAATTTTGACTATTTTTCAAAGTAAAATTAAATTAAACGATTATTATTAAAAAATTATAAAAGGTTGAATTATCCAGGCATTCTAGTGTTAAAAATTACTGTTGAAAAGAAAGAAAGTAATTTTGACTATTTTTCAATGTAAAAATAAAGAGGATTAATAAATTTAACTAACTAATTTTGACTATTTTTCAAACCCTAATTAAATAAAAAATCAAAAATATTTTCCAAAAATGAAGAAGACTGAATTAGCCGCGCAGTCTAGTGTTAAAAATTACTGTTGAAAAGAAAGAAAGTCTTCCGTAATTTTGACTATTTTTTAAACCCTAATTAAATAAAAAATATTTTTCATAAATTAAAGAAGATTGAATTTACTTCGCTTTCTAGTGTTAACAATTATTGTTGAAAGGAAAGAAGATCTTTCGTTATTTTGACTATTTTTTAAACCCTAAATAAAAAGTAAAAAATATTAAGAAATTAAAGAAAAAATACTGTTAAAAAGAAGGAAAGTCTTCTGTAATTTGGATTTTTTAAACCCTAATTAAATAAAATATTTGAATATTTATTTTCCAAAAATAAAGAAGATTGATAGTCGGGTATTCTAGTGTTAAAAATTACTGCTGAAAAGAAAGAAAGTAATTTTTACTATTTTTCAATAAATATAGAGGATTAAAAAATTTTACTAATTAATTTTGACTATTTTTTAAACCCTATTTAAATAGAAAATCAAAAATATTTTCCAAAAATAAAAAAGACGGATTTAACCGCGCATTCTAGTGCTAAAAATTACTGTCTTCCGTAATTTTGACTTTTTTTAAACCCTAATCAAATAAAAAATCAAAAATATTTTCCAAAAATAAAAAAGATTGAATTAGTCGCGCTTTTTAGTGTTAAAAATTACTATTGGAAAGAAAGTCTTCCGGAATTTTGACTATTTTTTAAACCCTAATTAAATAAAAAATCAAAAATAAAATTTTCATAAATTAAAGAAGATTGAACAAGCCGAATTGGTTGGTTAACTCACATTGGCCTCCTGTATGAACCAACCAATCGATAATAGCTTTTTGAGCAATTAAAAGCCTTGCCAAACCACTGTGTCATGCCATATCTGCAAGTATATTTAGTTTACATGAGTCATGAAGGGATTAAGAAAACTGCATACAAATGTTTCTATTGCACTTCATTCATGAATTCGATTTTTTTGAAATTTTTAATAAACAATTCTTACATTGCATACAATGTAATGTGTCATAGTAAAATATTTTTATTATTAAATCATTACAATAACAACAATTAAAACACAATTGGTATTAATGATAAGAAAAGATGATTTATGGTTTACTCAATGTGCTGTTACTAGTACAATAAATAACTGTAAATATGTAATTACATATGTACATATATGTATTGTCATGATGTCGACACATATGTATGTATGTATGTAAATTTTGTTGACATAAAGTGATAACTGCAAAAATTGTTGATATGCTGCGCTGGCGACTACTTTTGCTGCCATTGATGTGCATTGTTTTTGTTGTTGCTGTTGTTGTTGCTCAGATTTTTATTGTTACACTCGTATGTATGAAGAAATTAACCAAAAAAACAACAACAACTATTTATGTATAAAACGAACGCAAATAACCAGCGCACTGACAGTGTGAGCAACAACAATTTGACAACAACAACAACAATAGCCACAATTGAAGCACCAAATTGAAATATTTTTCAGTTCATTTGTTTCTGGCGTTGCGATGCGTATTTGTGCGCATTGTTAAGTGGCCGACGTTCCGGACAGTCGGTCTGCAATATTGGTGAATTGATAAAAAAAAGTGACTTGTTGTTGTAGTAATTTGTTGTTTGTTTTGCTTACAGCTTCTTGTTTGTGTGCGTGTGTGTGTTCTGTGGGTTTGTGTATTTGTTGAATGTTGCTGACAATTGAATTTATTGTTTGTAAGCAAATATGAAGTGTTGTTGTTGTTGTTGTTGGCTGAAGGACTAACCGACCGAGTGATGCTGGCGCTGATTGTGTTACTGTTGTTATAGTTATTGTTGTTATTATCGTAGTAGCTGCAGCCTGTACTATTGTTGTTGTTGTTGTTGTTTATTTGTTTGTTGGTTGAGTTCCGCTGACAGTGTTGCTGCTCTGCTGATTGCTGTTATGCGTTGATGATTGGTGGTCATTACCAAATTTTTGGTAGTCAATCAAATCAAATCAAATCTGAATACTGCAAACGCGCTCACTCCGCAAACGCCACCACCACAACCGCAATGCGCAGAGTTCATTTGCCTGTCCCTGTACTTGACTTCGATGTTGTTGTTGTTGTTGGCACCCTGCCTCAATAGTATTTATTTTATTTCATGCTCCAGCTCAAAGAGTCGCTCGCGCTCCGACCGGCCGACCGACCGACCGCTGCTGCTCTCCGCAGCATCAACGCTGTCGCTGCTAGTGGAATCTCAAAATCGAATAAACGAAGCACACACAGATACACACACACACACACACACAGCGGCACGAATGACGGCATTGATGAGCGACAAACAAGTGGAGTTCAGCTCATTTCACGGTGTCGCTTTGCCTTTGGCTGTTGTTGGGTTTGTTTGTGTTTTGTTTATTGGCTGTTCGTTGTATACAAGAAAAAGCTGCCACCAGCAACATTCGCTGTGTGTGTGTGTGTGTGTGTGTGTGTTGTTTGTGCTGCTGCCAATCTTGGGTATTATCGATTTTCCCGCTTGTTTACTGTTGTGAGTACGCACTTGACTCAACATTGTTGTTGCTTTATTTCGTTGTTTACTCAAATATTTTGTTGTTATTCCTTTGCTGTTATCTTTGTTGTTGTTGTTGATTTATTTCAAGAAATCATCAATTGCTGTGCTGTTGTTTTTGCAATTGTTTTACGACAATCGTCCGAAGAGGCTTAAGTCCAATTGGTATGAGTGTAGGCAAATGTGTGCAGGGTTGCCGCCGTTTGAAAAATGTGCACTATGAACTAGAGACCTAAAATAATTGTATGCATATTTTTGGAAATACAATATAATCTCGATAATTCGGACACTCGCTAATACGGACAACGCGGTAATCCGGACACTGAATTGATTTCTATTGTAGACTCTGTAATCCGGACACCACCGATTTTATTTAACTCAGAAATCCGGACACTCTTTTTTTTTTTGCTTTTTTACGGAGAGTTCCCGTTTTCTATTTGGATATGTGTTTTCATAAAATGCAAGAAATTCAAGTGAAAACCGATATGCTTTCTCTTTCTGTCGTATTTGCTGGTTCAGGTGTGAAACAGGAGGTTGAATAAATTCAAGTGGTGTTAATTAAATTTAAAAGTTTAATTTAAGAAAAAACGTGCATTCTTAACGATGGGCCAAAAAAGGACATTCTAAAAAAAATAAGTCGAGAAAAGTCACTTCGTCAACTGTCAGTGGAGTACAATGTAGGCAATCTACAATTTCTACAAACATGAAACAAAATTTCGCCAAACGAAATTTACAAATTTCTCTCAAAATCGTTAAAAATGTTTAGAAAATATTAAAAATAATATTTTTAAGCAAAAATAATTATAATTCAATAAAAAATAATTAGTTTCATTTGTGTTCAGTAGTATTTTTACCGATTTTTTTAGTCTTGGTAATCCGGGCATTTCGATATTTCGGACAGTGTTTGGTTTTTAATTGTCCGGATTATCGAGATTATACTGTAACTCTATTTATTTTATCTCTTTAATTTTTATTATATTTGAACAACAATAAATTATTATACAAATATCACAGTAGCAGCACTTGCGACTTTGGCCATCGGCTGAGTTTTGGAAATGAAAAAATTTCCCTAATTTAAGAAATTTCCAAAAATATTGCTTTATAATAATTATTCCTAATAAGACATTTTTTACGTGACCTGTAACTATTTTCATGTAATAAATATTTTTGAGTTGCATAATAACTCTTATAATAACACTTTTTGGATTTTTTTTGACGTTGCTTCATAACTTTTATTTATGACTTTTTTATTTACGTTACCGATAATTATTATTTTGAGAAACTTTTTTTTACGTTGCTTCATAACTTTTATTTATGATTTCTTTTGATTTACGTTGCCAATAATTATCATTTTGAAAAAAAATGTTTTTACGTTGAATTACTACATTTTTGACATGAATTGCTTTTTAATTGTTTCAAATTGACAGACGCAAATTAACTGCAGAAAACCAATTTCCACCAACAACTAAATAATTAAAATCAATTCATACTCAAAATGTGGTCAGGCAACTTAAAAAAGAATTTGTATCTTATAAAAGTTATGAAGCAAAAAAAAATTGTTTTTTCAAATAATAGTTATTGGTAAATAACAAAAAATCCTAAATAAAAGTTATGAAGCAACGTAAAAAAAAGTTTCTCAAAATAATAGGTATCGGTAATGTAAATAAAAAAGTCATAAATAAAAGTTCTTCATAACTTCATAACGTAAAACAAAAATTCTCAAAATAATAATTATCGAGAACGAAAAGAAAAATTTGTTTCTCATAACAATGAAAAAATTGATTGCCGCTAATAATAATTATAATCAACAAAAAAAATTTATGTTGTATTGTAATAGTTACATTGCAATTATTTTCTTAGAAAACTTATGATAGTCAAGTCCCTGATGAAACTAAATATTGTAAATACAGGCTGAATTGATGCCTAAAGCAGTAAATACTCGATTGTCTAAAGAATTTACAATAGTCCATTCCTGAAAGTATCGAATCGAAGTACTCAAATTATTCAATAAAGAATATTCCACTCAGTTAATTTGATTTAGTTCTTTTCCTTTGCTCTCTAGAAAACTTTTTTAAGTTTAAGCTTAAACAAACTTATTGCTTTTGAACTATGTTTTATTTGAATGCTGTCATGGCATGGAAAATATCATAAACAAAATAAAAATAATCCTACCACAAACACATAGATTCTTTTGAAAAATACCCAATTCTAAAAAATATTGATACCAATCATCATTATGAAAGCCGAAATTCAAGACTAAAGCCTGCGACACTAAAGTTAGTTAATTCTGTTAAAGATGAACTTGAGGACTTCGGTTAGCGATCCTGAAAGTTGAACAAACTGAGCTAATCAAAATACCAGATTCTTGAAATTATTGATACGGCCGTACTTTATTTTCAAAAGCATTGATACTTCCCATCACTATCAAAGTCTGGAACTAAGAATAAAATTTACGAAACTGAAGAAAGTAAGATGAGTTTAAAGCTTTATTAAGGTAAACAAATAAATGTAACTTTCCTAGTAACGAAAAGATTCTTTCGAAAAATACCCTCAGAATTCTCAGAAGTGTTAATGAGTCTCATCGTTCATCCAGAATTAAGACTAAAGTTTACAGAACGGAAGTAAGATACAAGTTTTTTAAAAGATGAGCTTAAAGCTTTATTAAGGTAACAAAAGAAAAGTAAACTTCCAAGAAACGTATAGATTCCTTCGAAAAATATCCAATTTATGAAAGTATGGACACCGCTGTCTCTTATTCTCAGAAATGTTGATGCGTTTCGTCATTATGAAAGACCAGAATTAAGGTTAAAGTCTATGGAACGAAAGATAAAAGTTTCATAAAAGATGAGCTTAAAGCTTCATTAAGGCAACACAATAAAAACAAGCTTCCTAAAACCACAGAGATTCTATTGAAAAATACGTGATTCTGGAAAATATCGATACTGCTATACTTTATTCTTAAAAGTAGAGACACTTCCCATTATTATCAAAGTCGAAAACTAAGTCTAAAGTCAACGGAACTGAAGTAAATTATACTTGTTTAAAGATGAGTTTGAAGACTTCGGTAACAGATCCTGAAGGTTAAACAAGCTGAAAGATTAACATAAGTTTCCTTTAACCCTTTTCAAAAGCAAATGATTTTCTTTACTAGACAAGTCCCATTTTCATTTTCAAATGTCCATTGTCTTAACACTAGAAACCCCAAAGGAGTCATAATAATTGCATTGAAGGCTTTTATAGAGGGAGAGAGAGTTTGCTGAAGTTTGCCAGAAGCTCTCGTGTTGTCACGAATCACTACTACAACTCATGAACTGATCTCCATCTGGCATCGCTAAGGACCCAACAAGATTCTTAGTGTGGCCTTGGTCCAGGAAGTTATACCTGCCTATGTTTCAAATCTTATACTTTACAAGAAATTCTTCTTCCCCTAAGGGAGCTTAAAAAAACTATTTCAAAGACTGACTCAGTCAACTTCAAAATAAAAACATCAAATTTTTATTAATCCAAAATATGAGATAATATCTACGTCTCATAAAGTTTTTAATACCCTACGAAATAATTATTCAGATCTTATGAGCCAAGCAAATTATTTATTGGAATTATTTGATAAAGGAGCTTAAAAAAACTATTTGAAAGACTGACTCAGTCGGTACCATTTTCCTTCAAAATGATAACATACGATCTTTTTCATACCCAAATATGTGTTAAGCCTTTCGGGACTACTGAGATACGTCCTACTGAGTTTTTAATTCCCTTTGAAAAAATTATTGAGATCTTATGACCCAAACAAATTTTTTATTGGAATTATTTGTCCCCGGATAAAAGCATGGCTTCAGAATTCGTGAGTATGAAACATAATTTCCTAGTCTCAACTTTCATAGCATGGAAACATTTCTACTAAGAAAATTTTGGGTTTTCAAAGTCAAGCTCCGTCTCGAAAGAGTTAAATAAACCAACTCAAAAGAAATCCTATTAAGGCAGGTTCTCACCTTGTGGGGGAAAAAAAAACGATTTTTTTGCCTTATCGTGTAGATATATGTTTCAAAAATGTGCTCCAGAAATTTCAGATCAAAATCTGAAAAATTACAAAAGTTACAGGCCGTTACATAGAGCAGTGTCGAGCACCGGCCGAGCGAAGCCAAAACTTTAAACGCGTTTTTCTGAGAACCACATTTTCTGACCTAACGGAAGTGATTGAAGGCGCTGGAATGAAGCAATCGTCACCAAATTTTTTTTTAAATGTTCCTTAGGGTTTTTTCTAATAAACGAACTACGATCAGCCAAAAATATTGAAAATTGTTTATTTAAAAAAATAATAAGTGAACAAAAAAATGCGAAAATCGTAATTTTTTTTTCAAAACCTCATAACTTTTGTAATTTTGATTTTTTTTTCATGATCTTGGTTCATTCAATAGATAATACGGTACACATTAAGAATGTGTTCGATTTTTGTGTTTCAGATCACGGGTTTTGACGAAATCACTTCCGGTAGCGGGACACCTCCTCGCCGACATGCCGCCACTGATGGACGCCCCCTCCCCCCCTTTTTTGATTCATTCAATTTGAAAAATTGTATTCTCTAAATAAATGTGTGTTCATATCCAGAAAAAAGCGTTGTATCTTTAACCGTTTTCTCAAAAAAAATTCCTAAAAAAAGTGCACTTTTTCGGATCCACAAAAGTCCTGTAAATCCTTAAAAGTCCTGTAAATCGTTGAAAACAGGCCTGGTTTTTCTTCTTAGTTTTCTTTGAGTCACCCCTTAGTGACTTGAATCACAAAATTTGTTTCTCATTATCAAAAAAAAAATGCCTAAGAAATTTAAGAAATCTTACTGTCTCTTCAAATTCTAATCTTCTTCAATACATGTGTCGTACTTGTTGGCAACTCTAGATCGTTGGTAGTTCGCTGTCATCAATTGACTAGCGGAAGCTGTAATTTATTTAGACTATGGAATGTTTTTGCCTCATTTTTATCATAACAACAATAACATAGCATTGGATTCGGTAGAATTTCATTGCTATTCGAAACAAAATACCACAAAATCGCCCTAAAATTTAGTGCTTAGTTGGCACTTGGGGTATTTACCAAATTATAAACTGCACCAAAGTGATAAGAGAGAATCGAAAATTACTGCCACACGCCTTTGGTAAGAGGGGAAGGAATGCAAGAAAGCGCAGCAATGAACGGCAGAATTTTTGCAAATAAAAATTCAAATAAACAATTCAAAACACACAGCGAGTTGCTACGAGAACGCATCAACTCAGCGTGAGACAAACTTACAGAGAGTGGGAGAGCGAAAGAGAGAGAGCGCACACGAGAGCATCGCAGCAGCATCCATTGAATGCAGTCGCAGCGCGCTGCGACGCGATTAACTGTAAAAGTAGTAAATCTATGAGATACTTAAAGTCGACACAGGGTGGCTGTGGTTGTTGTTATGGTTTTTGTTGTTTTAGTGTTACTCAGTATCAACAAATGTGCGCTGCGGTGCTGCTGCTGACTTTGACTTCGACGTTGACGTTGGCGCTGGCGTTGCTCTCTCTGCGTGCGCGAGTGTGCATGTGTGTGTTTGTGCGTTTGGTTGGTTGGTTGATTGTTGTTGTTTTTGTTTATTGCTGTTGTTGCTATATTGTTATGCGAATGCGAATTGTGGTGGCAAGTAGTTGTTGCAGGGCGTTTGCTGCGAGCGAAAGTGGTGGCAGTCGTATACAAAAACAAAACAAAAAACTGCAAAACAAAAATAACAAAAAACAGCTACAAAGCTAATGACAAAAATTCAATTATAGAAAAAAAATACAAATACAAAAAATTTGCAATATAAAACATTTAACGAAATTTGCCGTTGTTGCTGCCACCGTTGGGACTTTCGTTGTGTGCGTGTGTGTGTGTGCGTGCGTTCGTTCGGCTTTGTTATTGCCGTTGCTGCTATTGTTGTTGTTAATTGAAATAAATTGAATTTTATTATTGTTAATAAAAAGTGCTCTTTTCACACTTTTAGTGGTGCAATTTAAGTGTTTCGTTTTTTTGTGTTTCGTTTCGTCTCCGAAAAAAGTGAATTTATAATTTTTCAGAAATTCATTGGTCGGTGTTGGTGAGTGTCGCCATTGGAGCAAGTGATATTCTTTCATTGACGATTCCCAGTGTTGGTAGCAAGCAACAACATTCATCACACAAGCAGCAACAGCCACAGTGACACAATGTGCGTCAACACGGCAACGCACCAATTCGCCCAAAACGCAACGTCCAAACGCTGCACAGTGCAACAGCGGTCGTTGGTATTTTTAGTTGCCACTCAGTTTTTTGTTGCTCCATTTGGCAATTTTTTATTTTGAATAGAAAACTAGTACAAGAACAACAACAATAACAAAGCCAAAAATACAAGGCGCAGCACATTTTTTGGACACGTTCCAGCAGCAACGCGTCGCGTTTACCGTTCAGTGCACAGTTGGTAAGAAAATTTTGCACATTCCTACAAATTTGAATTCTAATTGCACTACGAACTGAAATTGGTTATGTTTGATTGGAATTGGCTTGCTTTGGCATCAGTGTTGACAATTGGGGCTGATTTACCGATTGACACAGTGGTAAAATTTCTTGCAACAAGTGTCAAAATTAGGTTGTGACAAATTTCAATTCAATTTCAGGTTGTGAAAAATTTCAGTAAAATTACATTGTAGAAAATTTTACAACATTTATTTTAGTCACACGTGTATAAATTAAGCACATTCGTATGCAAGCTGACAGGTCTGTGGAGGAGAGATAGTGAAGCCACAGCGCGTGCACTGAGTCACATGCGCAAGCACGCTTAAGGGAGAAGCGTGTAACAAGTGCAACATATGTGGCAGACAGGTTGCGAATTTACAGTAAAACATGTGCGTACAGCAGGGGCGTAGCCAGAACTTGGGCATGGGGGGGGTTTTAAAAAAAATTTTTTTGCCAGTTTAGTATCTATTATAGTACATGTTTTTTAAAGTAAAGTGCACTTTCCAAATAGGGCATTTTGTTGTGGCTTATGTGACTTAATGCATTAAAAACTAAACTTTTTCCCTGATTTTTAGTAAAAATTTCATGAAATTTGGTGGACTGAAAGCGAAGTTATTGCATCTGAAGTGGAAGTATTTTTGTGTTTTCGTACAAAAATGTGCATCGAACAAAGATCCAATATTAACTATTGTTTTAAAAATGTTTAAACTTTAACCGAAGCATTTAAATTGATGAACCAAGTTTATGGTGATTTTTCTTTATACCGTGGTGGAGTTCATAAGTGATTTAAAAACGATTGTCAGAACATAAATGATGACCAACGTGTTAGCCAACTGAATCCGCGATCACCGTAGATCAAAATTGGGCGGTAATTCATAAAAGATTAGCCAAACTCTTCATTGAAATTCTTGAAAATGGATTTAACTTTCGCTTTACTTATACCCACCCGGGTGATCTTTTTAATATTCATGTTTAATATCTGCACAAATTTGAAGGAAATTTTCAATAACATGAAAAAATATTTTTTTTTGGAAATTTTGTTCATGTTTAAACTTGAATTTTGTAATATTTTATACAAATGTACCTGGGTGATCCCAGGCGCTTTCGCTACCATTTTGATTAAAACTCACGATAAATTTTTCACATGATGTGGCACCGTGCGAATTTCATCATTTCAAAGAATGCATTTGCCGATGAAAAAAGCGTTTTGAGAACGTAGAAACCATCCAAAAGGCTTGTACCGACATCCTGAAGGACATTCCGGTCGACGAACTAAACTACTCTTTAGACATGTTTTTAGAACATGCAAATCGCTGCATTAAGCCTAAACGTGACTATTAAAAAAACAAATTAGTTTCGGTAAAAAAGGGTTTTGTTAATTTTTGTTAATTTCTTTTAAATATTTAAAGATGAAAAGACCTTTTTGCTAATGTGGGAACGTACATACGATGCATAGTGATTGAAAATGTTGACAAATTATAGGCTATGGGGGGGGTTCTGACACCCTAAACCCCTCCCTTGGCTACGCCCCTGGCGTACAGTAACCTACCTACCTGCCTCACCTATAAATGCAAGTTTCTTGAGATACTTGAGCGAGTGTGGAGTACTTAAGCGCCCTTAGCACATAGTGTACACAAGTATTGATTACTTAAGCGCGGACTGTGATAAGCTGTGGCAAATCTCTCGATGAGAAGACTGAACAGGACACTTGAACTGAGTACTCGGTCACAGTAACCTTCGGCGCAGACGAGTTGCACTGAAATGGCACAACCAAGACCCGGGAATAGAAATTTGCCGAATTAGTTACTCGGACAAGTTCTCCTAAGCTGTACATAGAAAGAAAGTGTTTAACGCGTCAAAAACGCTGGGACAGTCTCTGGGACAGGTAAGACAGCACAACAGATCTGACCAGAACTGGACTGGACTGGACAATAAAAGTCTACTCAGCTTAAATAGTTCAGTGCAGTGGTTTGGTTTATAATGAGACACTGTGTCCTAGGCCACCTAGCAGATGACTTCTGTAGAAGCTTTTTTAGTTTCTATTCAGGTTTCTTCCATTCAGAAAACCTCTCCAACATCTCCATTGTCAACATAAATAAATGGCTTAGTACGCCTAAAGATTAGTTCCAGATGGTTTGATTTTTAAGTAGCACTAACTGCCTAAACAGAATGTTGTAGCTGTGGCTGTAGCTATGGTAGGATCTGCCAGAAGTTGAAATGTACCACTTTCCATGAGACTACGCACAATACGTAGCTGTGGCTGTGGCAAATATTGATTTAATTTTAACCCCATTCGACAGCTCATATATTTGACATTTAATTTTGGAATATTAACAATGAAAAAAAAAACAGAAAAGCTTATCAAATATATTAAAAATAATAAAATTCTCTGCAATTCGTGTAAAATGTATATTTTTTTGAAATGTTTTTTTACAAATCTATAACAATCAAACTTTCAGAACTTTTGTCATTCGCTTGCTGCAAAATTGTGTTTACAACTTTCGAGTGTGACGACACACACATTGCGATCAGCTGATGTGGCTGTGGTACTGCATTCTGTTCAGGTAGCAAGTTCTATGGTACCACAACGGACAAAACTTGTCTCTAGTCATTTACGGCTGAGGGCTTCCACCTCTACCTACCTAAACGAGGTCGACAATATTTAATAATAAGTAATAAAATCTCTGCAATTTGTGCAAATTTTATATGTTGTTTGAATGTTTGTTTACAAATTTCTATCAAACTTTCAGAACTTTTGTCATTCGCTTTACAAGGTGTTTACAACTTTCGAGTATGGCAACAGCTATTGCGATCAGCTGATGTGGTTGCTACATTGTTTGTGGCTGTGGTACTGCATTCTGTTCAGGCAGTAAAGTTCTGAGGTACCATAACGAACTAAACTTGTCTCTAGTCGGGCTGCCTCTTCTACCCAGCTAAACGAGATCAGTACTTTTTGAAGAGGGATACCTAAGCAGGTTTCACTGTACATAGAAATTAATTGAGTATATTTTCATGAATTTGAAGACTTTATTTAGCATAATTACTTAGAATGATTTGTTTTAGTTAGGTCAAAAATGCAACGTTAATTTCATTATATCTCTCTCATAGAAACCCTAATCCCTATTGACGAACAACTGGGACAGTTGAAACTTCATTTTCATCAGAAAAAATCATCATAAATAGAAACAAGTGCTAATTACTTGGTGCCAGGTCCACACTATAAGGTGGAAGCTTGAGAACCTCCGAACCAAACTTTTGGAGCTTTTGACAAGTCACTACCGATGTGTGTGGCCTGTCGTTGCCGTGATGGAACACATTTTCTCTCCTAAATCTCCTCTTCTCTCCATTTTTTTCTCCTAAATGGCCAAATCTGGCCACTTCTGGGCGATTGCTTGCTTCAGACGTTTCAAAAGGCGCAGCAAAACCTTCCTGACGATCAATCGTAGCTTGGTCACCGTTTGTGTCGACTTTACGTAATTCAACCAACGATCGATCGTGGTACACTTTTCATAACCAGTCACCATTTGCTTCAGAAATGGGCCATTCAGCAGCCCATTGTAATACCAATGGATCAGTAGACCCTTCGAATTAGGACGTCCGAAGCCGCGGTTTGACAAGACGAAATATTCCTTTATTCCTTGCCACATTATCTGAGTTCAAAAGATTGATAAAACTATGCCTTACTGCGACTCCCTTACTCCCTTTTCGTTTGACGTTTTCTTAAATGATTCAGTTTTTGTCACCAGTCACCATGCTCACCAGAAATGAATCGTTTTTGTTGCGATGCAGAATGAAATTAGGACGATTGGGGTTTTTGCTTTAACTTATATGGCACCCATTCATCGAGCTTCTTATGGTAGCCAGTCTTATTTAAGTGGTTCCAAATGATCTTTTCTGATCGTGGACAATCAAAATAGATGTTACATGACAGCCGAACTTGATGCTTTCCATCATTTATTGACTTTTTCAACAATTGGGTTTTCAGAGCGTGGTGCTGCTTTGACATCAAAATTACGGAAATGGCATCAAATTTGGTTTCAAAATTGCGCGTGATTGACTGTTACTGATTAGAGCCACAAGAAAAGAAGAGTGAAGAAGAACTGTA
>OZ057399.1:52692788-52852788 GCA_964056695.1 Melieria picta | reverse complement strand
TTTCACACTCTACGAAATCATGAACAAATATTTAACAGTTTTAAAAACTACAAAAAATTTACTGCTGTAATCAACTCAGTTTGAAAAACAAGTTAACAAATGGTTAAAACTAAAAAAACCATTGCGGTAATTTTGACGGGGTTTCATATCTGTAAATTTTAAATATCTGTATTAAAACACCCTTAAACTTAGCTGCAGTTTTCAGCTTTCATAAGTGGGGTCAAATCCAACCATTGGTTCCGCTCTACCTTGTTTCCTGGATGTTTTCCGACCATTCTTCCCACTTAGGATCTTACGACAGTAACATAAACTTCCAAATTATGAAAATGTTTTTCTTTAGTATTTCTATCAACTTTTACTTTGGTGATTTTTATTTTTTAACCGTGAAAAATTTTATATTTTTTAAAAATGTATTTTATGAAAAATTAGCCAAATCCGATGTGTACTTTTCGAAATATCAGCGATTATGATAGTCTTTGTAGGTATGGAAAACTTGTGGTCTTTCTAGTGTTAAAGCATTGTTCAAGTAAAATCGCTACCAGTGGCGTAAACTGGATTTCATTTGGAGGCCAATACCAATTGAAATCAAATTTTTTATTCACAATTTTCGTAACAAACAAATATTTGAGGGGATTTGAAAGCACGAAACCCCCCTTGCATGCACCAGTGATCACTATGAATTTAAACCCACATCTAAATTCACTTTTGTGACGTTTTAGCATATACGGCCACTTAAATACAAGAGAGCCTCTAATAGAAGAATGTAAAAGATATGAGCTGATCCGAACAAAATCCTTTTTTTTTTAAATGAAGTGAAAATCTTCAGGAAGATACAAGGGTATTCGCTAGTTATGGAGAATTTTTGCCTGTTACCATCTGTCTCCGAAAAAGGCCATTTAATCAAACTCGTTTGCGTTTCCTATACGAAATTTTTCATGTTTCAGTTATCCAGAGGTCTACAGTGGTCATGGATCTCCCTACTGATGAACACATTCTTCTAGAGGTCTGTCGTAGTCATCGGCCTCCTTCCTAATGAACACATTCTTCCAGAGGTCTGTCGTAGTTATTTATCTCCCTACTAATGAATAATGATTCTTCAACTCGAGTTGATCCTTCGGCTTAATGGTCCACAACACATTCTCTTGTAAGGATATTTGTCCCTAAATGCAACTCATACTACTCGCCAAGGCTGGACAACTGTACACTATATATTGCTGTCTCAGTATCTTTAAGACAAGGTTCATCCTAAACGAGATTTAGTGTCGCCTAAAGTACCTATGTCTTGTTGTAGTCGCAGTCAGCCATCTAAGGCTTCTTTGGCCTAAGCTAAATAGATGTTACTGGGTTTAGAATGCACTAAGACCAGTAAAGATTTGTTGGCCTAAGGTAAGAAACTTTTAGGCCTCGCTGCGAAATGACTTTAAAGATAAGTCCTTTAGGGATCTGTAATGGCATCCTCCCATCTTGTCAGATGGATCTAGTCTATTTAGTTGCTTACCATCCTTTTCAGAGTGGAACTGCTGAGAGCGAGGTTCCGGTCCGCAGAAATCATTGTCATACCTTCGCTTCGTCAGAACATCCGATAACTTATTCTGCTTCGTTCTAATGAGACCTTTGACCCACATTAGAGGCAAAGTAATTGACCCTGGTTGGCGATTGCTAGGAAGGTATTTCCGTTGTGTCTTTTGAACCATATTAAAGGCAATTGAAACTGTACTGGGCGTGTGCTGGGCAACTGTTTCGAGATTGAGGTTTCGGTCGTCAGAAGTCATTGTTATACCTTCGTTTCGTCCGAACATCCCATAACTTATTGTGCTTTGTTTCAATGGATGCTTTGACACACATCAGAGTCAAAGTCCTTGATTCTGCTTGGCGAACGCTGGACAACTACTTTGGGTTTTCCCGCATATTCATGCGACAATTTCAAGGATATTCTTGTCTGCTGCTCACTCTTATCACTGTTTTATGATTCAGTGCTATAAGAATATTCTACCTAGACAACTGACGTTTGGGTGTCTAGTGAGATGTTTGGTTAGGCTAAGTTAAGCTGGTTGACCGAATTGCTCACGCATAGACCCTATTGGGTCCCTAGCGCTACCAGATGAAGTTTCTTAGACGTTAAAAGCTGATGAAGTAATGATTGCTTACGAATTGAGTAGTGATTTGATATCAAGCTTAGGAAACTCACTCAACGCAGGGAAATACGAGGCTCCCAGAAATGTAAGGCGAAATCTAGCAAAATGTGTTCCAAGGATGCTATGACGCCATGCTCTTCACTTTGGTCCAGTGCTTATAGCACTTATAGAATAAGCTTTTAGGCATCTAAGTGAGGTGTCCAGACTCTCTAAGAAGTGGTCCTGTGCGTGTCTTAAACCAAGTAACTCTGCTTAATTGATATATACAAAAAATTCCCTTGACAAGATTTCGGTTCCCGCTCCACCTGCCATTAGAGATCCATCAGTGGAATAGAAATACCTCTTAGAGAGGACGGGGTAAAAATTTTTGTTAACATGAGCTCGAAGTAGCTGCTGCAGCAGAGTTTCTTCAACATGTTTTAAACGAGTAAACTATACCTAGAATTGATTTATAAAATGTACAGTAGGGTCAACCTAATCGTAATTGAAAAAAAACCAGAAAATCTAATAACAAATCCTATAATTTAGAGACAACGATGGCATTCATTAGTGGCCTATGGGTCAACGCTGACTGCTTATTCCTGGACACCTGTAGCCTACATGCTCCCTGGTAGCCTCAGCAGTATTTACTGTAGAAGTCAAAGGAGAGAAAATCCTCTACAGTTCTCGTTACCACTCACCTCCAACTGACGTTCCACAGAAAATAAATTTGGATTTTTATTGAAGCATTTTTAGATTTCTTAACTCAACTTTTGCAGTGTTTCTTTGGCTTATTCCTGGACCCGGAATGAAGTTACAATGGAGTTACAGTTGAGTTACACTTGAAGAATCGAACAGTGACAAAGGAGTTGTCATGTCGCTGCTGAAGAGATTTGTTTTCCGACTGACTTTATCCCCGTAGCTTTTGGAGATATCGCTGGACACGATGGACTAATTACTCCAAAAAGTTGTAGCAAAATTAACTTTAAATTTATTTTATAGAAAGTGTACTTCAAGGAAAGAGTGCTTCAGACTTGCTGAACCTATAATATTTTCGTCAGATTTTTGGTGTTCGCAGTAATTCCATCCATATTGGGCGCCATAATAGACCTCAGAGACCTCTGAGCAGTGGCGCACACCGGATTTCATATTGCGAGGGGTTTTGCGTATAACTTTTGAGTCGAATACCATTCGAAACCAGATTTTGAATTTTTGTGTTTGGGGGGTGTTAACTCCAAAAACCCCCTACATGTGCCACTGCTTCTCACTGTACTAGGCGAGCAATCGACAAGTAATTGGTCTTACCTAACCTAACTTTTAAAGTAATCTTTGCGTTGTTTGGTATAATTTATTGGTTTTAGATGAACCTTTAATTGATTCTTAGACAACAGCAAACATTCACATGAATTCAAAATACTCCCATTTATACAATTTTCATTACACATGCTTTCACTTCAACTTAAATGTAAAACATGTTTGCATATTGGATTTTTTAGCATTAAAATATTACCAAAGTTTCATCAACGCTAAAGTCCAAAAGCCTTGCAGCCAAACATACAACTCACTGAAGACCACAAAAAATGGCAACAATTCTCCTACACTATGCAAAATGTTTCCAAGAAAAACACAAACAAAGTTTCCAGCATGGCCACAAAACTGTTATTCATGGATTAGTTAAGTCAGAAAAGCAAATTTTGGTTTAGTCAAATTGGACAGTAAAACTAAAAAGCATCAAAACTCCATCAGCTGCTGATTGCATATTCAAATCGTTAATAAACAGCTGCCACTAGTTCAGCTGTTCGCCAGTATTCATTTCATTCCAGGATTCAATGTTAGAGCCCACAGTAGAATACCTCCGGCGCTTCGAATAGGCGAGAAAAGAGTCTGTAAATATTTTGTCTGCTTCTTGTTTGCTATTTCTCAATTTATTCAACGGCCAACATCGAATTTGTTGCACGCGCACATTGACCAGGAAAAATGTTCAGCCATTGCGCCTAAAAGTTGATCTGTCAAAAATGTCTGAACTGACTGAACGGAGCGGAGCGGCGGCTAGTCTAGGTTGGCGTTTGCATGCAAAGTGCGCAGTTGGCACTCACACAGTGCACTGTCTTTGCCAGCTTTCACATCGACGTCACCTCCCCCTTTCCTCACTCTTTCTACGTCAAAGCGCGCAGCACTTAAAATGCGTGAAATGTGCGCCGACTCATGACTCATGAACTGTGGGCAAATGTGTTCGTCCATGGCCGCGCCTAAGTCAAGTTCAATTTATGTTGGTATTTGTATGCAAACACACACACACACATGCCCATGGCTTGTGTTTGCTTTGCAGTTTGCCTGAGTGTGTGTGTGTGTTTGGAAACGGCAAAAAAGTTGCTTAGCGGAAATTTACACATTGTGCGTTGGAATTTGCTTTATTTTTTCCACTCTTTTCGCTTTCGCACACTTCTCGCATATGCAAAGGCATAACAAAAATTGTTTGCGTTAAGGAAGAATTCATTTTCCGCTTAACGGTAAGTGGTCTAGGCGCATTTGCGCTGTGCGCTACTGACTGCCGCTGCCGTTTCAAGTGGCGTTTACAGTGGCGAAAATACGAACTTTTTCGAACAAAAAAATTTTTTTCAATTTTATTATTATTTGTTGTTACTTGCAAGCTTAACAGATCAATAAACAGTTGAATCAATAAGTCGAAATTTTAACCAACTAACAAATATAATTGCAAAGAAAATTTAAAAATAAAATAAAATTCATATATCAGAAATTATGTCTTGCAAACTTTTGTTTTTCTGACCACTGTGTCTGTGGGCATTTCAGCACTTTGCAGCAGTGCGCTGTAGTCGTGCAATATCTACAAACATTAACGCACTCAAATTGTGGCACTTCACATGTGCATAAATCTGTAATCGTTGTATTTGTAAATATGTACAAGTTGAGTTAACGGCAGTGCTGTGAAGCGTGAGGTGGAAGAGTTGGAAGGGGACAATAAGAGGAAGTGGCAAAGATTGCAATGTAGCAGAGCGAACACATTTTCACTCGACTTGCAAACGATGCGTGATGACAAAAGCATTTCCCAACTGCTCGCTGACTTTTTCCAATCCATTCCCTGGCTTGGTTTTGCTTTGATTTTATTGTTTTACGAATGTTTTTTCTTTTTTTTAGGACTTTCTTGCTGTTAGTCATTTGCAGCACAGACGAAAGGGGCAAGTAAATATTTATGGAATGTTGTGTAGGTAATAAAAATAATGACACAAATCGTTATATTTTTGGAAATTAATTTTTGAATTTTTTAATTTTAATTTTATGAATTTTTTGTTATAATTTAAAATGATATTTTGCGATTCACACCTAAAACTCTTCTCCTAAAACAAAAAAAAAACATTTTTTTAAATATGTTAAAAATATTGATGCCTTTTTCAACTATTTTGGTTGGTTTTTGTTTTTTTTTATAATATTTTAAAAGATTAAAAAATTTAACAGGAAATATTTTATAAATTGTTCAAATTATTTGTCTATATAATTCTTCGTAAAACCATTTTTTTATATATGTTAAAAATGTTTATGCTTTTTTTAATTTTTTGGTTGGTTTTTGTTTTTTTAATACCTATTTAAAAAATTAAAAAAAATTTAAACGGAAATATTTTATAAATTGTTTAAATTATTTGACTATATAATTCCTCGTTGGTTCTTTTTTAAGGAGTATATTAAAATTTATTAAAAAAATAGAAATTATAATAATTTAAATTTCTTAAAAAAGTATGTATTGAATTGTATACTAATTATTGAATTCAAATAATTTGAAATGAAATTAAGACACTTAATTTAATAAACTGAAATAAATTTTTTGTAAATGTAATTAAAATAATTTATTTAATTTATTTAATATTTAATGTATTAGTATTGAATTGTATACTAATTACTTGAATTCAAATAAATTTAAATTAAGACACTTAATTTAATAAATTCAATTAAATTTTATGTAAATGTAATTTAAATAATTTATTTAATTTATTTGATATTTAATGTTTAATTTAATTAAAATAATTACTTTAATTAATAAGCAGGTAACAGAAGTAATTACACAAATCGTTATTTTTTAAAATGTTAGTTTGACTTGATTAATTAATTTATTATTTAATGTTTAATTTAATTAAATTAATTACTTTAATTAATAAGTAGGTAATGGAAATAATTACGAAAATTGATGTTTTTGAAATTTTATATTGACTTGATTAATTAATTACATTTATTTAATATTTAATGTTTAATTTAATTAAAATAATTAATCAATACGAAGGTAATAGAAACAATTACACAATTCGTATTTTTTTATTTTACTTTTGACTTGATTAATTTCATTTTTATGAATTTTTTATCATAATTTAAAATGATATTTTACCATTGACTTTTAAAAATGTTTTCGAAAACAAAAAATTTTAATATCTTTTTATTCTTGTTCTGGTTTTTGTAATTTTTTATTATCTAAAATAATTAAAACACGAACATTAAAAAAAAATCTCTTACAATTTTGTATTTATGGTTTATGATTATTTTTTTTTATTTTTCAAAATTAAAAAAAAAATTCAAAAAGAATCTTATTGGGTGTACAGCTTTGCTTCCGCCGTTTTCCGATAGGTGGCTGTACCGGCTGAGGCTGGTTGAAATACATAGATGGTAATGCCTTTAAAGTGAGTGTGGACAGTGCCTAACGAATTGTCATCGCCGTTTCAGTGACAGTTGTTCTTGTTTTCGTATTATTCACGCTCGAAAATGTCCGTTTATGTGCCCAATTCTCGCCATTTGCGGGATCAGCTCGGTGTGATTTACTACGAGCTCTTAAAACCGGGTGAAACCATCACAGGAGATCGCTACCGAACGCAACTGATGCGCCTTAGTCGCACGCTAAAAGAAAAGCGGCCACAATATCAAGAGCGACATGACAAAGTCATCCTCCAACACGACAATGCTCGGCCTCACGTCGCAAAAGTGGTCAAAAAGTACCTGGAAACGCTGAAATGGGAAGTCTTGCCCCACCCGCCGTATTCCCCAGATGTCGCCCCTTCTGACTTCCACCTATTCCGTTCGATGGCACACGGCCTGGCAGATCAACATTTTCAATCCTTCGAAGAATTGGAAAAATGGATTGCTTCATGGATAGCGTCAAAAGAGGACTCCTTTTTTCGAGCCGGGATCCGAAAATTGCCGGAAAGATGGGAGAAAGTTGTCGCTAGCGACGGACAATACTTTGAATAATACATCTGTAAGCACTTTTTCGCAATAAAGCTTTTAATTTTGGAAAAAAACGGCGGAAGCAAAGTTGTACACCCAATATATTTTTTGAAATTATTTGTCTACATAATTCTTGGTTGGTTCTTGGTTCCCTTAATTAAAAAAATTTATTAAATTATGTTTATTAAAAAGTTTGCTGTTGCATTGACTTGCATATTAAATCAAATAAATTATATAAATTAAATTAATTTAATTCAAATAAATTATTGGAATTAAATTATTGTTTTACACTTGTTGAATTATTTGAAATATCATAATTTTCAATTTAATTAAAATAATTAATTTAGTAAATTTAATTAAATTTTTTGTAATTGTAATAATGTAATTAATTTTTATTTTAATTCAATTTTTAATTTTAATTTTTAGTTGAAATATTTTTTTATTTAAATTATTTTTAAACTAAACTAAATTAAAATGAATAATTTAATTATTTACGTTTGTACTAATTTAAAATACATAATTAAATTAAATTAATTAATAATAAAATTACTCTAATCAATTGTAAAATTCTAAATTAATTTATTATTTTAATTAAATTAATTTAAAATTGAATTAAATTAAATAATTAATTAATTTCCATTGATTAAAATTAATTTAATACAATTAGTTTAATTTAATTAATTTAATAAAATTCATTTTTTAATTTAAATTTTAATAAAGTTTAATTTTAATTAATTTGAATTCAATTAAATAACTTAATTAATTTAATTTAATTAATTAATAAAATTAATTTTTCAAATGAAATTTTAATAAAAATTTTTCTCTAAAACATTTAAAAACCAAAGCACAACCAATGCAACACTGACTTTAACATTGCAAGATATAAATCCACAATAAATTCCAGCATTTCTAAAATGTTTTTTGTGTAGCATACTTTTAGGCTGATTTTATATTTCGTCTGCGTTACACTTTGTGGCGTACAAATAAATATGAATTCGTTCGAAATGCGCTACGCTTAAGTGCTGAATTGGCAAACGATGGTAGCAGCAACAACATGGTTGACCCCAGTCTTCCTACTACAACACTGCGCTTACAACTACAGCCATCGACATTATGTGTATTTGTATTATATTCTTCGCGAATTCTCCGGTTCGTTGGCCGATTTGATATATGTTCGAAATCAGCGCAAAACTACCCAAAAATCGCTTATGTCAGCTGCATTGCATTATGTTTAACAATGTGTAGTATATTTTTGGGCTACAATGGCCGCTAGTAATGGCAGTAATGCAATCATTGGTTAGTGTTGTTGGCAATACCGCAGTTTTTGTATAGCGTTGAATTTGTAGCTAAAATGCCCTGTTTGGAATTTTTTAGCCTCTACTCTGCCGGCTAACCGGACAGCCGGGTTCAATTTTAAAGCAAAACCAGCACATAAGAGAAAACCTCGTAAAGATGCAATTCTAGTGATTGCTTAGAAAATTGAATTTATTGTGTGTATGTGTGTGTATGTATGTTTGTGTGTGCTTTCCCAGGATGTGAGTGTGTGTGTTCGTCAATGAAAAATGCCACTTCAGTTGATTTTATGTGTGTCTATTGAGGTTAGAGGCAGAACGGTACCCACTTCGGTTGAGGGGTTAAACTGTGTTGCGCTAAAGACCGGCAAGTACGAGTAGATAAAACACACATATATATTATGAATGTACATATGTATAGTACATGGAACGAGTATGTATAATGTGTACATATGAGTTCTTCACAAGCCACTTTGAATGAGCTTTCTAAAGTTATTTGAAATTCAATGTCAAAACACTTCAAGAACTGCAAACAATTAATTGTTTGTAATTAAAGCTGTGAAGAATTAAAAAAACAAATTGTTAGCCCGATTTGGCTTGTGAGCGCCTCATATGCAGTGTTTAAAATTTTTTTTAAATTTATACTAATTTGGTTAAAAAAAAATTGCACAAAAATCAGTTTGATTTCTGGCAATTTTCAGTGCTTAAAGTAGATAGTTCACAAATATGAGCAGTGAACTGCCATGTTGAGAGCGAATATATCTCACCGATCAGTCAGAATAGTTTGCTATATGCAGAAGAATCATTTCGAATGAATCTAAATCTGTATTATTTACAATCTGTGGAGCCAAAATCTGCTAAACAATTTGAGTCCTTCAGATTTTAAAGCAATTCTTCAGTAATTTCTTTAATTTTCTTCATCTTTAATACTCTAAGAGTTGGTCTTTGACTACTGAAAGTCGTCTTTTGTGATCAAACCAAATCACGGATATAAGGAAAAATTCTGAAAAAATCGGACATTGACTACTGAGAGGGAAACATTTCTCTTCCCGTGTCTCATCTTTCCATATCTATTTATATATTCGTTACTTCATCATGAATTTTCATTTATTCCTTTTAAAATTCATCCATTCTTTCATTTCCTATTTCTACTATGTATTTGTATTTGATATATACTTACATCTCCAATCAAAAATTAAAAAATTCATTCACAAATTCATCTATTCTCTCTTTTGTGCAATTATTAATTCTCTTATTTATATATTTTCATTCATTCATTTTCAGATTCATCTATTATTTCATTTCTTAGCTGCTCATACATCCACTTTTATTCATAGATTCACTAATTCATTATATTCATCCATTCATGCAACCATCTACTCTCTTATACATTTATTTTTATTCATCCATTTCTAAAATCTTCTATCTTTTGATTTCCTACTCGTATCTACTTTCATTCATTCATACACAGATTCATCTATTCTTCCATTCAAGCAACAATCTTCCTGTTTAAACATTATTTTTCATTCAATCATTTCCAAGTTCATCGATTATTTCATTCTTTACTCGCTCAAACATCCACTTTAATTCATAAGTTCACTAATTCCTTTATTTTAAAATAATTTATACATTTACTACCCACTTGCTTACACATAAAATCTCATTCATTCATTCTCAGATTCATCTATTCATATATTTATTCCTTTACAGATTCATGTTCATTCATAAATTTCTAAATTCATCTATTCCTCTATTTCTTATTGGCATATATTCACATTCTCTCAAACATTCATTCATAGATTCATCGATTCATCCACTCACGCAACTACTTATTCTTTTAAAGGTTAATTTTCACTAATACTTTCTTGAATTCATCTATTCCCTATTCGCATATACTTTCATTCACTCACACATTCGTTCACAGATTCATCTATTCATCCACTCACGCAATTATTTACTCCTTTACAGATTACTTTTCATTCATCAATTTCTAAATTCATCTATTCTTGTATTCCCTATTCGCATATAAATAGTCTCATTCACTCACACATTCATTCATAGATTCATCTATTCATCCACTCATGCAAGTATTTACTTCTGTAAACGTTCATTTTCATTAATCCATTCCTGAAAAATCTTCTGTTCTTCTAGTCCCTATTGGCATATACTCACATTCACGCACACATTCATTCATAGATTCATCTATTCATCCACTCACTCAACTATTTACTCCTTTACAGATTCATATTTATTCATAAATTTTTTAATTTGTCTATTTTTCTATTCCTTATTCTCATAAACTCACATTCTCTCACACATTCATTCATAGATTCATCTATTCATCCACTTACGCAAGTATTTACTCCTTTAAACGTTAATTTTCATTAATCCATTCCTGAATTCATCCATTTATCTATTTACAACTTGTATCGTATTGTATTTTTATTTAGTAATTTATGATTTCATCTAAACATCCATTCATGGAACTATCGTCATGCATATTCATCCATTATCATTCATCCAATTTCCGAATTCATCTATTTTTCCAATCTTCCTTATTTTTTAGTCCTTATTTTTTAATTCACGATTTCATCCTAACATCCATTCATGCTACTATCATCATGCATATTCATCTATTATCATTCTCCCAATTATCGAATTCATCTATTCGTCCAATCTTCCTTATTCGCCCATACATCTACTCTGATTCATTCATTTATAGACTCATCTATTCGTGGTGAATTCACGCAATTGTTGACATGTTTATACATTGATTCTTAATTATATTTTTATGAATAAATTCATCCATTCACGATCGAACTGCTTATGCATTCATCAGGTGATCATCTCTTTCCTCAGCTCATCCATTGTTCATATTCGTTCCTATCCACAGAATGCGCTAGTTTAGCCCATCATTGTTGCTTCAATGGCTTCTTCAACATCTTGAATGCGTGTCTGTCCATTTATCCAAACGTTCATGGTATGTGTAACTTCTTTTCTCAATTGTCATTGCATCTTTCTGTTCATCTTTTCGTCACTCCTTTTATGCATTTATCTCTACATCTGGCACTCAACTCACTCATTTAATTATTTATCCCATCAACACCAACTTTTCACCCAGTGAAACTATAGAGTTGCAATTCTGCAGCAATTCTCCTCGTAGGCTTCACTGTTCTTTTCGTTTTACTAAACGAAATCAGGTTCAAATCAATCTGTGCCATATACAGATCCAAATACATTGTTCAAACATTCTAAACCAAACCAGCCAAGGTAGGTTTTACTTCGATTTTAATTTGTCTCTTTTTAAAATTGTGTACTTTCGAAAGTAAGATTTTTGTTTTTAGCAGAAATTCATTTCACAGTCTTTGGCAGGAAAAGTTCAAATTGTCTCACACCTGTGCGTAAAGTTATTATGCAAAATCCTTTTGTAATTTAACACCACACTTCCTTTCGTTCGTACGTCGATATTGACAATGCCTATCTTATAATTGTTGTTGTTGTAAAATATGTAATCCAGCTTGTTAACAAAACCTCAAATCTGCCGACGCTCATTCATGGTCGCCTGCTGTGTGATGTGGTGCGGTGCGGTGCGGTGCGGTGTTTTGCTTCCGCTACTTTGCATTATGTCAACGCAAATCTCTCATGTGAGCAAAACATTTGCAGCACAACACAGCACAGCACACAAAACCACCGCACCACAACTTGCAACTTATTGTTGTAGTGCAGTGGTGTTGTTGGTGGCAAGTTGGCTTATTGAAAATCCAACAGCAACAAACGTGTGACTTTCGACAAGCAACAACAACTGTCGCTCGACACAGGGCGCCTGCCTCAATAATGCACACCATTGACAGCCATTAAATAGAGGAGACGAAGGCACTGGCGGAGGCGGAGAAGCGTGCAGACAACGCAAGACAACAGCCGCTAGGACACAGCACTGTGATGCTGCTAGGGGAGAGAGGGAAGAGCAGACGTTGTCTGGTGTATTATCGACAAACTGTGCAGCGGTAACAGTGGCCGCAGTGGCAGTGCAGGCGGCGCAATTCATACTTCACACACAAATGAGTTGTGAATTTTTAATGAAGCTGACGACGAGCGAGCTGGCAAACGACAACGTGCACTCGCCAGTCGATTGGAAATTTAAGCATGACATGCAAACGAATCGAAATCGCAACGAAGCAAATCGAGGCGTGGCGCCGCCGAGCCGCTGAGGTTGCACGGGCGGGGGCCGATGATGCTGAAGCGACTCGATTGCTGTCGCAGTTGACTGACGATGATGCGCTCTGGCGGCGCAATATTCCAGGTAAAATTATTACAATAACAACAACAACATGAGCAGCAAGAGCAACAAAAGCAACGCATATGCGGTAGTAAAAGCATAACAGAAATTAGAAATGATTTTACATATTGGCAAAGTTGCAGGTAAACACGTCGGGGCGTATGAGTGACATTTAGTAGAAGTCAAAGCAAAATGCTGAAGAAAAGTAGCAAATCGGAAGCAAGCTAGCAGCAGCAGAAGGAGATGAGCGACGGCAGCGTGACATGGAGGTGAAAGGCAGCCATAAAGGTGGAAGGAGGTGAGTGAAAAAAGAAGAAGAAGCAGCAGCAGCAGCAGCGAGCAGTGCACACAAGAGAAATTAATGGCCGCAGGACACACGTCAAAGTCTGCCAGTACGCGACAAGTTTGAGTCGCAGAACACACACACACACACATAAGCGAACTCACACACACTCACACATACACACACTCACACATATATACGCTGCTAAAGCGCGTGCTAAACTGCGATAAAGGCTGCTAGTAGCTGCGGATGGCGCACCGGTTATTGATGTGCATTGCGCTGCACAGTTGCTAGTTGTTTTTGTTGTTGTTGTTATTGGTATTGGCGACAACAGCTTGGCGTACGTGTGCGGCAAGCAAATTGTGAGCAGAAAAGAAGCAGAAAGAAAACCTGAAATAGTGCACGTCATAAAATTGTCAATTGCGCGTAGCAATAAACCAGCGTTGCTGCAATATAATGTTTTTATTTCTAGTTTAAAGACGCACTCACTTGAAAGTGCCAAAGCGTTATTAGTTGCATTTGCAAGTGACTCAAAATCAGTGGTGGCAATCGTGCAGGTTGACTGTAGGCAAAGCATCAAAGCTGTACGCTGGCGCCAAAGTGCTTTGAAGTAGTTAACCGTTGTGCTATGCTGTCTCTAGCAATTTATTTCTATCAGTAGAAGAATATTTTAAATTTTATGCCTCATCCATTACTTAGCAACATTAGTGCAACTACAACAAGAGCAATGAAACATGTTTAGAGTTGTTTTCGAAATTAATGATGAACATTAAATCAAGTCAAGTAAGTTGAAATTACATTTTTGTAGGATAATTTCAACTACTCGAATAAGAAAAAAATTTTCTTTAACCCTTTCGCTACAGCTTTTTACTGGGGAAAGCTAAAATTTTAAATTTTACGTCTTAGGCTTCTATGTGGTTATTTTAGCAACAATCCACAAGAAATTTTTTAATTTTTATACTCGGACCCTGTATTTTAGAGTATTTTTCTATGAGAGCAACCACATCGTTGTGGCTGTAATAATTACTTAAACATAAAACTTTTTATGCATAACGAAAATTTGAATATTTCTTCATTTACTTCAGCCAAAATTTTTTTAAAAAAAGTATCTAAATTGAAAGAAAACGTCATATTAAAAAAGTTATCTAATTTTGTCTGCTTCTTCTTCCTTTACTATTTCAAGATACACCATTAAAAAACGTGTATACTTCTCTTCTCTCAACTTAATTATTCAGTTTATTAATTTCGTATTTTTCCTAAAACTTCAAACTATTCTAAGGAACAACAAAAATATAGTATCCACAAGTTTTTTGACCTAAAACAGGCACTGTAAAGAGACTATGCCATATGGCATAGAATAACCGAAAGGGTTAATTTTGTAGATTTCTTTTTATTAATGTTCAAAAATTATTCCCGTCTTGTGGCCAGCTTGAGAATTTTATTCTGAAAGTAAAATCTTCAACCACTGTTTGAAATATTTGTTGTCCGAAAAAGCTGGAATCATTCATGGCATGACCACCTGTGGAAAAGATGATGCCAGTTCTGAAATTAAATCTTCAAAGTCAAGATTCTTGTGCAAAATTTAACAAAAAGTAAACAAACATAGGCCAATTTTTTATGAAGAGTAGAAGTAGTCCAATGTAAGTGCACTGAACTCTCAACCAAGAGATGGTTCGATTGATGGTTGATTTTTATAGAATTAGTTTTATTTTTTGTAGGTAGTTTAATTTTAGTTATTTGTGTTCTTGTTAGAGTTGCTTTTCTTACTTTACTGGAGCGTAAGGTTCTTGGTTATATCCAAATTCGTAAGGGACCGAATAAAGTGGGTTTAATGGGGATCCCCCAACCTTTTTGTGATGCAATTAAATTATTTACTAGGGAACAAACTTATCCTTTGTTGTCTAATTACATTTCTTATTATTTTTCTCCTATTTTTTCTTTATTTTTTTCTTTGGTGGTTTGGTTATGTATACCTTTATTTGTAAAGTTATTTTCTTTTAATTTAGGTTTATTATTTTTTTTATGTTGTACTAGTTTAGGGGTTTATACTGTTATAGTAGCTGGGTGGTCTTCTAATTCAAACTATGCTTTGTTAGGAGGTTTACGAGCTGTTGCTCAAACAATTTCTTATGAAGTCAGAATGGCCTTGGTTTTACTTTGTTTTATTTTTTTAATTGGTGGATACAATATTGTAGGGTTTTATTATTATCAGAGTTATGTTTGATTTTTTTTTATTTTGTTTCCCTTAGCTTTAGTTTGGTTGATGATTTGTTTGGCTGAGACTAACCGAACTCCTTTTGATTTTGCTGAAGGTGAATCTGAATTAGTCTCTGGATTTAATGTGGAATACAGAAGTGGAGGGTTTGCTTTAATTTTTATGGCTGAATATGCGAGTATTTTATTTATGAGTATATTATTTTGTGTTATATTTTTGGGTTGTGATTCCCACTTAATCTTCGGAGAACACACTTTAACACTCTGGGTCAATTAGACCCTGTTCACTTTTGATCGCCTATAATTCTAAAAGTATTGAATCTTTAGAGCAAGATTCTTGTGCAAAATTTAACAAGAAGTGCACGAATTGACGCTAATTTTTTATGAAGAGTAGAAGTAGTCCAATGTAAGTGCACTGAACTCCCAACCAAGAGATTGTTGGTTCGATTCCCACTTAATCTTCGGAGAACACTCTTTAACACTCTGGGTCAATTAGACCCTGTTCACTTTTTATGGCCTATTTTATGACACAACTATTGATTCTTTTGACTAAAAAAACCTCTGGAGCATACTTTCAACGTTGTTTTAACAATTTGTAAATATTAAAGGTATCTCTGAGGTATGTTACAATCATATGTCAGTATGTTAGCAATCATAGGAGTATGGGTGTTCTCTGAAGTTTAAGGCCTGGTCCCCAGACTTTACAAAATTTTAGTTTTCTTTTTCATTCATTTTACTTACTTCCCATCCCATCAACACTACCCAGTCCAATCTATTGAATTGTGACAAATTCATGACTAACTTTCATACTTCAATCTGTGAGCAACTTACAGCAAATTCTCTTATCCAGTAGCTGTGCAAACGCAACAATGACACAATGCCAGTAAGAACAAATGAGGAGGTCCATAACAAAACGCAATAATTCCACCAAAACAATTTTTTGGATAAACGAACAAATTTAATTAAAGTCAGTAGGATATATATATTGTTTTAAATAGTTGTTGTGGAATAATAGGTTTCTAGGAACAATACAAATCATAAATAAATTTATTTATTTGGCAATTAATTTTTAAGTTATTTAGAAAACAAATTTGGAAATGTTGCGTTTTGGTCCGATACATAGTATTTATTTCATTTTGCTATGAACCCTATGATATGAACTACTTAGGTTTGGAATTATGGCTTTTTGCTGTGAATAACATAGAAATAAAATCTTTTTGATTTGAATTGCATAAGTTTCATTATATTACACAAGTACATTAAAGTATTAAATATATACAAAAGTATATAAGTATTCAAGTATTCGAAAAAATCAACATTGCGTTACATCTCATTCCAGTGTCCTCCTCCAAACAGTCACATAAGGTTACATTATCGGTTTCATTGCAACTATTTCCTTGTTCGTCTAACAATATCTTTGTATAATATTCTAACCCGGAAATGTTTGACCACTGTTGGCCACAATGTTTTTCCTATAGTTTAACAACATCTTTCTTCTTTTCTATATTAATTGCAACACCAAGAGGAATCCCATCAAGCAAACGAGGGGGTATTTTGCCTCTTTTAAGATAGCTGGTAAATTTTTCTTTGCCTTCAATTTTATAAGATTCAAAAGTTTTGACTATACATTGCTTTTACTGATTTGTGGAGAGTTTAAAGTAAATTCTTTTCATAATCTGTATGCCGTTTATAGGACGGTAATATTCTGCCAACATTTTTAAATCCTTAAGGTGCCAATCCTTTCCTAAAATCTTAACTTCCCCTGCACAGAATAAATTTTGTGATAACCTTCTTTAAAAAAAATTGTAGTATTTTTTCGTAAATCTTTTTCAACACGCCCAAAAACTCGATAAAATTCTTACCGTTTTATAGTAATTGTAGAGTTACCATAGCAATAAATTTAAATTTTATTGTAGAGGTACCATAATAGTAAAACTAATTTATATCATTGACTTTTCATTTATATCTCGAAGTTATTTATTGCATACATATGGAAATGTTTCATTTTGGTCTGAACCATTATTTTTGGTTTTGAATAACAGTGAAATTATTGACCTTTGGAATGTTTTATAACAATCGTTACATAGATTTTAACAAGTAGAATTGGATTCAGTTACAAAAACGAAAAACTTAAAAAGTGGAATTATTGCGTTTTGTTATGGACCTCCTCAAATTTAAATCTGCGCAGCGCTCATCGAAGATACCAACCTCTGATATCAAATCCTCCCACCTATTAGAAATGGATTCGCTGAGAAAGCTTACATTACTTAGAGAACAACGCACTCCATACGAAAGTGCCTCTCCAAGGCGACGACAGATGACAGTCCCAGCCAGTGGTGCACACAGGGGGGTTTTGGGGGTTTAAACCCCCCGAACTATTTTTAAGTTAGTACAGAAATTTAATTTAAAACCGTCGCATATATGTTCAATCATCAATAACACTACTCGACACAAAAAATGCACCTAAAAAAGTGTTTTATAGACTCACTTTGGACCGCTGAACACGAAACTGAAGATCAAAAAAATTTGGTTGTTTCAGTTATGAGCACATATCTTGTAAACGAACCATCCGACTAACACAAGATATCCGTCGATCAGAAGATAATACCTTAGCTTTTCTAGAGATATACAGATTGTCTAAATCAGATGAGATTTGGAGAAATTACTGACGATGAAAGTTGTAAAAAAGTGAATTTTTCGACCATTTTCAAAAATCATAAATTTTTGAATGTTTTTTTATAGATAAAATAAATTATTTCCTTTGTTTTAAACCATGATGAAAAATATATTATTTGTGCAAATATTAAGCCTACCATCAATGGAATCGAAAGAAAAATGACAAAGTTATGATGCACTGAGTGAAAACACCAACTTTACATTTATTACACCGTGACCATACAAATGTTGATATAGGCGTGAAACTAGAGTTAATATACCTGGCATAGTCAGTTTTTATTTTCTGACCCAAAGTGATTTTTAAGGACTTTAAAATTTTAAGGACATACACATTTCAAATATTTTTTTAAATATTTGCGGTTGTGCAATAATGAAGATATGGGTATCAAATAAAAGAGAAAAACTGTCTCCTTTAAATAAATTTTCTATTTTAAACTTTCAGGACCAAAATATGTGAGGTAGGGGAAACATACATGTTTTGGATCTCAGTCTGTAGATTCATACATCTAAATTTTATTCTATTTCAAAGTTCTCAAAAAAGTTGCACGAAACCCCCCGACACAAAATCCTGCGTGCGCCACTGGTCCCAGCTCTTAGGACTGCTATCGATAGACCAATCATCCAACCAGGCAGAATCACTATTGATTTACATAACCAACACAAGGCATTTGTCTTGTTGAGAAGTAGTAGAATCATTACATTTTTCAAACATTGGTTGTAAGTTTCCCATATTCTACTAGCAACCGAACAAAACCAATGTTAACAAAAGAAACACAAAAAGAAAAGTTTACATTTTCAAAAAAAAAAAAATCGTTTAACTGCCTGAAGCTGTAAAGTCAGAAGGGATAATGATCTGAAAAATGGCTCAGCTTATTAAAGAAAAAGTCAACTTTTTCAAAATGATTTAACTGTAGCCCAAAACTGCTTACCCGTAGTTGCTTAATCGAAGGAACTACCGAAAAAAGATGATTCATTTAGTGGTATAACTCTTTACATTTCTAGAAACGCTCTGAAAGTTCCCAATATTCCACTGGGAAACTATGAAAATCGTAGTTGATGAGTAACTTAGAAAGTTGAGATTTTTAAAAATTCATGAACAGAAATAAGCCGGAAGAACTATGGACATAAAATATGGTTCTTTGATTTATAAAACTCTCTGTCTTGCGAAAAATGGGTCGGATGATGCCTAAATTTTATTGGAAAGCTAAGAAATCTGACGCTGCAGCCAAGAAATCCGATGTCAACTTAAAAAATTGATATAGTTCTTTGTTTTTTAGAATTCTCTGCCTTTCCAAAAATGGCCTAAAAGATTCCGATATCTCATCGGGAAGCCCAGAAATTGGACGACGAGGCCAAGAAAACCAATCGGAGCTTAACAAATTTGATTTTTAAAATTCTTGTGCAGAAAACAATCCTTACTCAGAAGAACTATCGACATGAAATATGGTTTATTTTTTTTTTTAAATCTTTGTCTTTCCAAAAATGGGTCGGAGGATCCCTAAATCTCATCAGAAAGCTAAGAAATTTGACGCTGAAGCCAAATAAACCGAGCGTAACTAAAAAAATTTACATTTTCAAAAATCTGTGAACAAAAAAAATTCTTACTCAGAAGAAGTATCGACATAAAATATGGTTCATTGTTTTCTAGAACTCTCGGTCTTTCCAAAAATATGTTAGAGGATCTCGATATCTGATTGTGAAGCCCAGAATTTTGACGCTGAAGCCAAGAAAACTGATTGTAACTAAAAAATTTTACTTTTTAAAATTCTTGTGCAGAAAAAACTTCTTAACCAGAAGATGAATCGACATGAAATATGGTTCATTCTTTTGTAGAAATTTTTGTCTTTCCAAAAATGGGTCGAAAGTTTCCGAAATCTCATTGGGAAACCCAGAAATTTGACGCTGAAGCCAAAAAACTCGATCGTAACCTAAAAAAATTAACTTTTTCAAAAATCTTGTGCAGAAAAAAATTTTCAACCAAAAGAAGAACCGGCTTGAAATAGTGTTCATTCTTTTGTAGAACACTTTGTCTTTCGAAAAATGGGTCGGAGGATATCGATATCTCATTGGGTAGCCCTGAAAATTGACACTGAAGCCAAGAAAACCGATCGTAACCCACTTGAAATATGGTTCATTGTTTTATAGAAATCTCTGCCTTTCCAAAAATAGGTCCAAATATCCATAAATCGCATCACAAAGCCAAGGAAATCAATGTTGAAAAAGAAAGTTTCCAAAATCATTTAACTGTGTGTAGCTTCTACGTATAAAACAGAAGAACTTTTGAACTGAAAAAATGCAAACTCTAAAAAAGCTTTCAGGAAAGCCAAGAACTTTAATATTGAAAGGCAATTTAAAATTGCCTGTAGCACACAATCCAGAAAGATGTTGGAATGTGGCTCATATTTTTAATAGAAATGTGCAGTTTTTCAAAAATGGCTCTACAGTTCCCGATGTGCTACTAAAAACCCTAGAAAATTGTTGTTGATGGGAAATTCAAAAAGTAGACTTTTTAAAAATCCTTGAACTTTTTTAAAAATAATGAAATATGACTTCTTTTATAGCAGAACTCTTGAGCTTTTAAAAAATGTTACAAAAAGCCAATACTGAATTGAAAAATGAGAATTAATAAGCAAGAAATCTACCTACATCTAAATTCTTTATGTGTTCAATGCCATGAAGTGTGAAAATTTTAGTTAAAAACTCTTTCTACACTATCAAAACAAACTGAGAACTGATACGGTTATGTCTGGGTTCTCCAAAGAAATTGAAAAGGGTTTTCATAGACACTGATAGATCAAAAAATATCTCACTAGTCTAGAGCCATAAGCAGCTCTGCATAAAAGCAAACTTTCCCGCTAAATTGTTCTCTGCAAAAAAAACGAAATATTTTTCATTTTTCATAAATGCTTTGATTGCATGCTTCATAAATCAAACAACTCTAAATAATCGTAATTTTTTACGAAAATTTCTAGTTTGCACGCAGTGTCAAAAGTTATGCGCCAATTAATATCACGTATACGCCTCGCTGCACTGTGAGCTTAAACTTAAACTTGCAACTTTGCTTGCAGCGCTTGCTGGACATTTGCAGTGTTCGTTTTGCACATTCAACTTGTTTTTCTTAGTCTTTCCGAGTTGCCACGTTCGACACTGCGTCGTCTCGGCTAGTTTTTCTACTTTGCTCGTTTGCAACTTCAATTTTGCTGCTTTTCCTACTCATTAACGTCAGCAGCGATGCAACAACGTCGTGTTGACATTCGTTCGCCCTTCTGTCTGCTGCGATTTAGGCGTTTAAGCGCAGCATTGCAGTGCTCTTTGACGTTTCGTGCATTTCCGTTGCGTTGTTTTGCATTTGAGCAGTTGGGCAAATGTTGCGAAGCGCACCAAAATTCTGTTATAAAATTTATTTTTAGTTGAGTTTAGTTTGTGTTTGGTGGCAGCGGAAGAAAAAAAAGTATCAAATCAATTTGCGCAAAAGTTTTGCTGCTGCTTAGCTACGGACACTCGAATCGAAATCTACAGCAGATTATTGCAAGTGAGCGGTGTCTGGAGTCTGAGATGTAGAGGCGTTGAGGTGGAGCAGTGAATGGGCGGAGAAACAGTGCTGTGAAACTTTTTTACATGAAATTTTTTCACACCTTAAATCGAGGCCACAGCTTGCTAGGACGATTGAAGGATTTTCAATGGAAACATTCAGCCAACACATATCACTCAACAAATAACAAAAAATAATGCCAACGCATAATAATAACTACACTTTCACAGCTGCTCATCTGCCACGTCATGTTGGACAGAATTGTTGGCCACTTTTCAAATTTGAAAGCCAATTTTGTGGCGCATTGAAAAATAGCAAATTCAAGGCAAACAATTTTCTCCTTCCTTTCATTTTTTATGGACAAGTATTAACAATTCCCTTCAGCACTTTTCAATAATCAAGCAAACCACACAGTGGCTCAAACTCAGTTCGCTGCAGCTGTCAGCTCAGGCGCTGCTCACTCAGGCCTGGTGTGGTTTTGCTGCATGCAACATTTTCGCTTGTGGTGCCACTTCACTCGTTTTGCAATATACGAAATTTCAATCAACCTGCCTACAAATAAGCAAAATACAAACATTACACACACATACACACACACACATACACATACACACAATCACAAGTCTTTGCACATTCAAGATTGACTTAGAAGAGTTGGTTTTTTTTCAGACGAAAATTCACAATCAACCATCACGCTGTGTCCACTGTCGACTGGCTATCAACGTCAGCTACAAATTGTCTAGCAAATGATTTTCAATTTTTGTTGTTTTTTTTGTTGTATTTTGCATCTTTTTGCATGCATATTTAAAAAGCTCGAATTTCACAAATTTTCCTTCTTTGCTGACCACAATTTTTGCATGAAGATACTTCGAATTCACCTGAAAATCTTCATAATACCTGCAAATAATGTTTATAGCCTAAAAGCTGCACGCTTTTCTTGACTTGCTGAATTTTTTTAATTAAAATTTCCTAAATCACAACTGTTAGTATTTCTGTGAAAAACAAACTGGCTGCAATGCCATATCGGTTGCTGCATTTTCACCATAATATTTTTGTTTAAATGAAGATTAATTACAATTAAAAGTATTTTTCACTAGACTGGCGTTGTCTCGTGGCGTACTGAAGCTGTGCACAGTGGTACGCGCTGTTGAAATAAATAGTAATGTTATGATTTTAATGAAGTGGTTCTTTTTAGTTTAGTTTATATATGAGTTTCTTTTTTCAATGCACGCCCAGCTGTAATAGGGTAGGCGTGGCATGGCAAACAAATATTTTATTAGAAAGCCAATAGATTTAAGTATAATACAAAAAAAATAAACTTTAGATTACACAAGTTTACTGTAATTAAAAAAAAAATGTAAAACCTTACTAATTTTTATGATTCGTCGACGAATCAAAGGTACAAAATTGGTTGACAGATTAAACAATTTTTTAAATTTTATTATAATACAAAATTAGTTTTTCCAATCATTCTGTGTCAGTTTTGTAACCACGTGGTTATTTTTAGTATTTTTAAAGAATTTAAGAAAAATGTTTATATATGAGTTTCTTTTTTCAATGCACGCCCAGCTTTAATTAAGTAGGCGTGGCATGGCAAACAAAAATTTTATTAGAAAGCCAATAGATTTAAATGTAATAAAAAAATAAAAACTTTAGATTACATTAAAAAAAAACAACTGCAAAAATTACTAGTTTCTATGATTCGCCAACGAATCAAAGGTACGAAATGGGTTAACAGATTTAAATGAATTTTGTTATAATACAAAATTAGTGTGGAATTGTTCCAATCATTCTGTGTTAGTTTTGTACGAATCTGGTTATTTGAAGTGTTTTTAAAGAATTTAAGAAAACAAGTTTATATGTTATATGCGGGTTTTCAATGCACGCTACTAATTTCTACGATTCGTTAACGAATCAAAGTTATGAAATGGGCTAACGGATTTAAAGGAATTCTATTAAAATACAAAATTGTTGTGGTATTTTTTTAATCATTCTGTGTCAGTTTTGTATAAATCTGATTATTTTTAGTACTTTTAAAGTATTTAAGAAAAATTCTGTATATTAGTTTTTTTTGCAATGCACGCCCATCTTTAATAGGGAAAGTTTGGCATGAGAAACAAATATTTTATTAGAATGCGAATAGATCCAAGTATAATAGAAAAAACCTAAACTTTAGATTACACAAGTTTACTGTAATTAAAAAAAAAAAAATTTTAAAACCTTACTAATTTCTATGATTCGTTAACGAATCAAAGGTACGAAATGCGTTAACCAAATTCTTTACTTACTATTTTCCACTTTGGGAAACAATTACATTTATTAATAACAATTAAAACTACAATTAATGAAGCAATAGTTGTCAAAGCTATTCGCTTTAACAATTATAAATCGCATAGTTTGGCAGGGTTTTTTAAACCCTTCCTCTCTTGCATGTCTTTTCAAATGTCCTTGAATACCTTTGTATGCCTCTGACTGTCATTTTATTAATTTAAATCCAATACAAATAAAATTGTGTAAAAAAAATTAAAGCAAATTTGGCACCTTTGAGGCCACAGTGCACGCATTAAAATTACAGCCATGGCACTGAAGAGAGAAATGCCTGGAATGCCATTGCAATTTTACCAAAGCGCAAATTCAAATAAAATCCACAAAGCATACTTAAAGTAAATATAAACTCAAATAAGTGCGAAATGAAATCAAAACTGCAATAGCAAAAACAACAACTTAAGAAAACAACCAGACAAAAAGCGACAGCGAGCGCAGGTTGTGTAGCGGCGTATTTGAATTTTGCCTTTTAATTTTTGCAAGCAACAACACTACTCGTCCTGAAGCCATTTAGCTATGTCCTGTATGTGCTGTCCGTCCGCACGCCGGTCCATCGGTCTGTCTGTCAGTCTGTTTGTTGGTTAGTTTGTTTGTTTGTTTGTGTATGCGAATGTGTGTGCATTACATTTTGAAATTTAATTTGAATTTGCAGCGAAAATTGCTGGCAACAACCTCAAAACTACAACAACAACAACAACAGCAACTAGAATGGCGGGCCAACCGGGAGCAAACGCAACAAGCATTCACCAATTGACAGGAAGTTGCACTTCCTGTGGCAGCTTCCTTAAGGTTTACATTTCAAATTTCATGCCACGCTGCTGCCTGCATAAGAAGACTAACAACAACAACTGCAACAACAACAACAATAACAAACTGAATCGGACTATAGGGACGCAAGTTTGCAAGTAAAATTTGCACAAAGTATGCAGACTGCAGTTATTTCTTCTCGACTGCAGTTTATTTAATATTTTTATGAATATTTTTCGTCAAGTTTTCTGATATTTAAGTTTACATTGACGCTGTGCAATTTTCATTTTTACGCGTTTGTAATTTGCTGTAATAATTGCAGGCGGCAATGGCTCAAACTTGGAAAACATCTTCGCGTTAAGGTTGGCAGGTGCTGTCTGGTTCTGTGCACAGGATCACGCCGTCTTGATGAAATGCAAACGAATGAGAAAATGCTGCCATGAGCGCATTGCATGTCGCTAACAAGTTGTAATCACGCTTGGCCAGCAGCCGTTAATACGAGGCGACTAGTTGGCGGCTGCCTGAAAATTGCTGCGAAAACTGTAAACTTGGCGCTGCCAATGGAATTCTAGATGGCAATTAGTATTGCGTTGCAATTAAAGGTGACTCAACATGTTGAAATGAGAACTTTTTGAAGTCAATGAGGTTATGAATTTATATTATTTCAATGTATTTTGTAATAAAAAAAATATTTATAATAAAATGGATTTATATCCATGGCCACATTACGCTTTTGTCATTTTGTATTTTAATTGTCTATATGTATATGTATGTAGGTTCATATAATTGTTTGTCCTGACTGACTGATTGACGGATTCATCATCGTTCAGCCCAAGTTGCTGAGTCTGAAAACATGAAATTTACAGATAGGTAGGTATATCTTTTTTAAATTTAAGGAGTCTTAAAGGGCAAAACATGGGTTAATGTGTTGTATGAAGAAATATGATTTAACCCTTATTCTCATACCCAAACTTACTAACGTCGTTTGGCACCCGGGGTACCCGGGTACCCATTTCATGAAATTTTTAAGTTTTCACTAATAGAGAACAAAATTTTTTAAATATATGATTTGTTCGCTTTTCACCTAAATAACGAGGATCCGGAAGGTAAAAAAAAAATTTTCATTATTTGTCAGTTTTTTTCAAGAAAATACATCGCAGTGGGCACCCGGGTACCCGGGTATGAGAATAAGGGTTAATAGTACTTCTTTTTAAACTTGATGAAACTACTCCAAATCAAAAATAATTCGACACATATTTTTAAATTTTTTGAAAATCGAAATTTAACGGTGTCAACAATGGGTTAACTAGGAAAAAACATGAACCAATGCACAGTGATTCGTTCCATAGACAAAATTCAAAAAATTTATAGTGTCAAGATTTAACGATTTCATTGAAAGGTAAAACTTCAACCAAGAAAATCCCAAAAAATCTGTGCTAAAACTTAATTAGTGTATGTGCAAAAGCGGCTCAAAGTTGAAACTTTTTTCACAAAAAAATTTAAACACATATTTTCTGTTTTTTAGTTTATTGAGTAAAAAAAATTTTAAAAATACATGGTTAGCAAGAAGTTGCTAAAACTTTCAACATAGATTAAGAAATGATGTGGCCATTTTCGCTTTTAATGTTTTCTCAAAATTTGCAAAGCTGAGGCTTTGACTTCACTTTTAATTCAAAATATTTTTCTAAATTAAAAATCTGAAAATTGGCAAAACTTAGAGGAAAATATCTAATAAGTATGTGAAAGTATGTTCCTGGATTTTTTTTTTATTTTAAGAAGCATTCTTTCTTTGTCGGATAATGTAATTACATCCTCCGATATCTTCCGATCTCAGAAAATAATTCAATTTGAAAAGTGGTCTAAACACGTATTTTTCGTCAAAATTTGTTTTATTTATCCCTAAAAGTATGCAATCAGCATGAAAAATTTAGAAAACTGCAAAAAAGCAAAACATACGTCTATTATTATTGCAAAACTAAAGGGTTCTGTGTTTGTCGGCCTCGATAGCTCAGCGGGTAGCGCGCTGGCTTCTCATACCGAGCGCCCCGGGTTCGATTCCTGGCTTGGGCTGGAAAAACACTCATCTACTTCTGTCGCTATCCACATGAAGGGAATGAGAATTACAAGAATCGCACAAGTGCGCTCTTGGCAGGCAATGGCAAAACCTCCAAGTGTGAAAGAAAAACTGCCCATCGCCGTTCGGATTCGGCGTTAAACTGTAGGTCCGCTCCCCTCCCCTCCCTTTCCCCATCCGTTTGAAATGTGTGGTGTATCACATGTTGAAAAAAAAAAAAAAAAAAAAAAAAAAAAACAGTGTTGCATACGCATTTCAAACGGGTGGAATCTGTGGTATCACAACGGGCCCATTAAGAGGCCTAAGTGTGCCTCATACAGAGGCAGCCACCTCAACCTAACCTAACCTAAGGGTTCTAAGACAATTTATGTTACTCTTTGCAGTTATCAATGTTGACGTTACCGATTAAATGTAAAATCTGAAAAATCTAGCCAACACACTCGTTGCTATAGCTCACCAAAAATGACGAAAATTGCAAGTTTAAGTCTCAGGCATTGCCAAACTACAAAAGTTTAAGAAAAAAAAAATAGAGATTTCACTTCAGCAGACCATGATTAACTAGTATACCAAATTTTATGAAGAGCGGACCACTCCTTTTAATTTTGTCCCGCGGTTGTATGGAGTCGAATCACTGTGCAATGGGCCTACTGGGCCTAATGCTTGAAATCAAAAATTATTCGACAGGTGTTTTTCATTTTTTCGAAATCATAATCTGATGGGGTCAACAATTGGTTAAAAAATTTGTATGGGGAAATACAATTTTATGGGCCTATTTTTTACTTAAAACAATTCGATACGTGTTTTTAATTTCTTCGCAAAACAAAATCTAACAGGGTCAACAATGGGTTAAAAGTTTGTATGAAGAAACTGTGGACACATGTATTAATAGGCCCATAGACTTCAAAATTGGTGAAAACACTTGAAATCAGAAATAATTAGACACATGTTTTTAATTTTTTTTCTATATGAAGTCTATATGAAGAAAAATTATTTTTTGCGCCGTTTGATTTCAAACTTGGTGAAAGAATTCTTAGTGAGAAATAATTCCACAGGTGTCTAAATTTTTTGAAAATCTAAATCTAACCCATTGTTGAGTTAAAAGTTTGTATGAAGAAACATGATTTTTTGCGCCTTTTGACTTCAAACTTGGTGAAAGTACTTCAAATGTGAAATAATTCGATTTGTGTTTTTCATTTTTTCGAAAATAAAAATATGATGTGGTCAGTAATGGGTTAAAAGTTTGTATGAAGAAACTGTGGAAACACATGAATAAGGCCTTTTGTCTTCTCAACGTTATATTTTGAACTATTTTTGAACTAGAAAACAATAAAAATAAACTTAATTGAGTCAACGATGGGTTAAAAGTTTGTATAGGGAAACATCATTTAATTTAGTGGTGAAAGCACTTCAAATCTTCTACTATATAAAAATAAGTCGGGTTTTCCTTCCTGACGCTATAACTCCAGAACGCACGAACCGATTTCCACGGTTTTACATTCGTTGGAAAGGTCTCGGGCTGTGTGAGGTTTATAGCAAAGAAAATTCCGGAAAATCTATTGGAAAAGTCGGAAAATCCATGCGATATTTGACCGTGAATTTTGCACATTTTCAGATAATAACTTTGGAACCATAAGTCACACATCAATTAAATTCACTACGAACTTACTATTTAGTCATGTCCTGCGACAGAGGGAATGGGGCGGGTATTGGGCGAGGGGGTGTGGCACCACCCATACAAGCCAAATCTTAATAATGGAATATCATTGAAATTGTAAGGCGCACAGCATTGAAATTTGGTATAGCGTCGACCCATAGATGAGTCATTCTACTGGTAAGATTTGATGGGCGTTGGACAAGGGGCGTGGCACATTTTTTGTGACCCAAATATTTCGCTGAACTATAAGTCGCACAGCAATGAAACTAAGTACGAACCTACCATTTATTTATATCTTTCGACAAAGGGAATGGTGCGGGTATTGAACAAGGGGGCGTGGCACCGCCCATACAAGCCAAATCTTTAATAGAGAATATCTTTGAAATTGTAAGTCGTACAGCATTGAAATTTGGTATAGCGTCGACCCATAGATGAGTCATTCTACTGGTAAGATTTGATGGGCGTTGGACAAGGGGCGTGGCACATTTGTTGTGACCCAAATATTTCGCTGAACTATAAGTCGCTCAGCAATGACACTTAGTACGAACCTACCATTTTCTCCTTCGACAGAGGGCATTGTGCGGGTATTGAATAAGGGGCGTAGCCCTGCCAATATAATTTAAATATGGTTCAAGCGCTATCCATTTCTTTACTGAAACTTAGCAGCAACATTGCTTATTTGAGGGCCTCGATTGCGTTAATCAGTAGCTCCCTCCTCTTTCTTTAGTTGGGTTTCTTCGTCAATTTGCATCGCCATTGATTCGCCATCTCGCGTATTACATTATAAAAAAACAACAAATGTCGTGCGGGACGAAGTTCGCCGGGTCAGCTAGTAAGATATAATTAAGAAAACAAAAACTTGCGTGCGAAGCCGCGGGGCCCTCAAATTCTTCATTCAACTCCTCAAACGAACAAACAAAAGTTTCCAATGCCATAAATGATTTAATTTAAAATCATTAAAAGCATCAAGACGCTCTTGGCAAATTTCGAAATATTTACACAATCCATAAAATCAATTTGAAATATTAAACCTTCAGCAATTCTCAAAAATCACACATATCGCGCATCCAAAAGCATCATTTGTTTTTTTTTAATTCCAATAAAAATTCCTTAGCTGCAATGGAAGCTTGAGTATAAAATTTCTTGTGGCATATTTGTCACATTCTAAATTACCAAAACACTTTTCCACGCTCTAATTACATCACACACACATACACATATACTCACACACACAGACAACAAGCCTGCAGCAGCATACTTTTAGGCGCTGCAGCCGCCACTTCTTTTCGTCGAGTTGATTCGATCTTTTTTGGAGTTTTGCATTTCTGTGGCAAAAGACATGCAGCCACTTGACGTGCGGTCGGCAGCTTGTACACATTTTTCACAACACAATTGCGACAATCTTGCTTGCCAACTGTTCGGCCCACGCCCCCGCCTCTATGGCGCCCGTTATCAACCAGTAGATGCGCATGAACGTTGAGGCGAAATCAATGAATTTGCCACCTACAACTGATTGAGTTGCAGCGAGCAGTGAAGCGTTGGTGATGCGAGCGGCCAAGTGACAGCGAGCAGCAGAGACGGACGGACGGCAGCACTAACCACTTGATTAAACGCTTTCGAGCGCAGAAAACAATTGACCATAGTGACAGGCCGGCGAGAGGGGCCAACGGCAGCCAGTCAGCGGCTGGCAGTAGAACAAATTGAATGACAGGCGGCCGACGTGAAGTGCGACAGCCGCAACTGCAGGCAGAGGTAGCCGACGAGTAAACGTGATAATGCGATAGAACGGTGTGTGTGTGTGTGTGTGTGTGTTGCGGCTGCTGCTTGGATAGGCAAATATGTATGTATGAAGTGGCTGACGGGATGCAATAAGCAGTAGACGGCCTACAAACCGGCAGCTGCGTTCGGGCTAGCAATGGAAAATAAAGTTAAGTGGAAAATTTTGCAGAAAATTTTGCTGCACAAGACAATCCTGCGACGTTGTGCGACAAGCGACAGAATTGCCAACAACAAGGCCAAGGTGTCTGCTGCAGTTTTAGGCGAGAGGGAACCGAGCCAAACCTCCGAAACGTGGTAAACAGGAAATGTCAAACTCAGTGGATTTCACGCACTGCTAAATAAGCAATTTGCGAAATGTCCAAACCAATAATACAACAACAACAACAACAACAACAACAACCACTACTACTACTACTACTACTACTAACACAACAACAGCAAGAATGTTGGCAGACGCATTCCGGCAACAGCAACAACAAACGCATAACAACAAAAATAACAACGTGGTTAGTTGGTGTCAACGAAAAAGTGAACGAAATTGCAGCAGTAACAACAACAACAACAACAACATCGTGATTGTCACAGCTGCATGCAAAGCAACAAAAATTTGTGCAGAAAATGCGACCAAATAGTCGAGCACTTTTACAAAATTGCCGACCAAAACGTTGCAAATGCAAATTGAGTTTTCCTGCTTCAGCCCACAATCGAGCTTCCACTTTTGCTGACACTTTTTTCTCGAACAAAGCAAATACACGAAAGGTGTGAATTTGTCTATTGGACGATGGTCATTGAAGTGTCTTGGCTGGTAGTTTGTGGCAATTTCAAGGCAAAGCAAGCAGCCATCAACGCTGTCGCCTGTCAACAAAATGAGGCTCACAATTTGAGGTTAAGTAGCTATGCGAATTTCGAGCAAAGTAAAGCGAATGCTATCAGCTAAGCGATATTTGCGATTAACTGCATTGGTAGGCGAAACAAGCAAACATTGCTTGTCATTCTTATTTTCTTCATGAAGAAATCGGTCCTTATTCTCAACTCATTCATTCTTATGAAAACAATATCTTAAGATCTGTTGGCTTAACACTAGAATGCCCGAAAATCTGACCTACCTAAAATGCCCATAGGTAGTCATTTTGACTACCATATTGTTTACTGACTTTTTTTTTAATTTTATTGGTTTTCAAGTAGCAAATATGAATAAATGCACATTAGATTAAATTAAAATAAGTACTTCATTTTTATTTTTTATGGTTTACAAAGAAAATTCACTAAAATATAATGGCGTACTTTATACATCAATGGGATAAAATGGAATGAAACTTGGAATTTGGAATTTGTGAATGAATTTTGTGAGTGAATTTTTGATTGAAAAACTTGGGGATTGTCACAGCCTACTATGATATTTTTTTTTTAATATTTGCAATTATTTGAAATTTTCATATTTCGCAATTGAAGATGCATATTTGTCTTTTTATCAGTAAGATTTGCTGAAAATTGTATATAGGTAGTCAAAATGACTACCTTTGGGCATTTAAGGTAAATTTTGCAAAATTGGGCTAAAAATTGTTTTTACAATATTTTTAATTTATTTATTCCATTTAGCTTTAAAAATTAATAAAAGTCACGTAAGATAGTTTTTTAGAAAGCGATGCAACAAAAGTTATTTACAATAAAAGACCTCAATGTAGTCAAAATGACTCCCTTGGGCATTCTAGTGTTAACGACGGTATTCAGCCTACTCAGCTTCATAAATAGCTACGGCCGGAGTTGTTGTTTTCTCTTTTTTTATTTTGACTCGAACAAACGCGCAGGGGATGACCCTTATTAATGTGAGGCATTGCGTTGGTTCAGGAAGTATATAAAGGTTAGGAGATAGGGTTTTGAGAGGGTTTCTTGCTTTGAGAGGACAATGAATCAAAAATTCAATCAATAAGCACAGCTTCTAGATTTTAATCAGTATATGACTTTGAACGAGTTGTGAGATGATCAGATATCAATGAAGCTGTCTGGAAAAAACAAAGTATCCACCACGAATTGGCAATGCTTCACTTAGAACAGTGGAATATGTAGAGAGCCTGGATCCAAATATATTCAGTGAAGCTTAAGTTTTAATATGGTTAATTTTCTGCCCCACAAATTGCCTGATGACCAATGAGCCCATATATGTCAATATACATACTATATATAAGTATATCGCATCTGATCCCAGCTCATTACTTACTCGATCAAATATTTTGGTCGTACCACGCGACGTTCTTCTCCCACAGCAAAAAGTCCCGTCTGAAATCATTTGAACCACTTGAAAACTGTCAGAAGAGATATTGCATTCGTTCCTTATGCAGCTGGGATTTTATGAACCACTAACACGACCCCGTGGCTTTGCAGGCAAGTTTGAAGTCAATGGAACCCATAAATCAAAGTTCTTTTTAACTCTTTGCTGATACCGTCAGATTTTTATGAAAAAATACTTATCTAATTATTTATGATTGGAAGTGCTTTCACCACATTTGAAGTCAATTGGCAGATTGAGTCATGTTTCTCCATACAAACTCTTAACCCATCGTTGACCCCGTCAAATTTTTATTTTCAAAAAAATGAAAAACACTATTCAAATTATTTCCCCACTAAGAGTACTTTCACCAAGTTTGAAGTCAAAAGGCGTAAAAAATCATATTTCTCCATACAAGCTTTTAACCCATTGTTGACCCTGATTATTATTTTCCAAGTTAATATCACCAAGTTTGAAGTCAAAAGGCGTAAAAAATCATATTTCTCCATACAAATTTTTAACCCATTGTTGACCCTGTTAGATTTTGATTTTCGATAAAATAAAAAACACGTATCGAATTATTTCCCCACTAAGAGTACTTTCACCAAGTTTTAGGTCAAAAGGGGTAAAAAATCATATTTTCCCATACAAACTTTTAACCCATTGTTGACCCTGTTAGATTTTGATTTTCGAAAAAATGAAAAACACGTGTCGAATTATTTCTTACTAAGAGTACTTTCACCAAGTTTGAAGTCAAAAGGCCCATTAATTAATGGTTTTTTCAGTCTCTCCCTATATAAACTTTTAACCCGTCGTTTACCCCGCCAGATTTTGATTTTCGATAAAATAAAAAACATGTATCGAATTATTTTACATTTGAAGTATTTTCACCTAGTTTGAAGTCAAAAGGTGTGAAAAATCATATTTCTCTATACAAACTTTTAACCCATTGTTGACCCTGTTAGATTTTGATTTTCGAAAAAACGAAAAACACGTGTCGAAGTATTTCTCACTAAGATTACTTTCACCAAGTTTGAAGTCAAAAGGCCCATTAATTAATGGTTTTTTCAGTCTCTCTCTATATAAACTTTTAACCCGTCGTTTACCCCGCCAGATTTTGATTTTCGATAAAATAAAAAACATGTATCGAATTATTTCACATTTGAAGTATTTTCACCAAGTTTGAAGTCAAAAGGCGTAAAAAATCATATTCCTCCATACAAACTTTTAACCCATTGTTGACCCTGTTAGATTTTGATTTTCGAAAAAACAAAAAACACGTGTCGAATTATTTCTCACTAAGAGTACTTTAACCAAGTTTGAAGTCAAAAGGCCCATTAATTCATGTTTTTTCACAATCTATCTATATAAACTTTTAACCCATTGTTGACCCCGTCAGATTTTGATTTTCGATAAAATAAAAAAACCTATCGAATTATTTCACATTTAAAGTATTTTCACCAAGTTTGAAGTGAAAAGGCGTAAAAAAATTATATTTCTTCATACAAATTCTTAACCCTTGGGTCACCCCTTTAAGTTTTGATTTAAAAAAAATGAAAAACACGTGTCAAATTATTTTTGATTTTAAGTGTTTTCACCAAATTTGAAGTCAATAGGTCCATCGGTCCATGGTTATTTCGTAGTCTCTCCGTGTAGGAACCTTAACCCTGGGTTAACATCGTTAAGTTTTGATTTTCGAAAAATTGAAAAATACGTGTAGAATTATTTTTGAGTTGGAGTATTTTCAACAAGTTTGAAATCAATAGGCCTTTTCTATCAAGTTACTTCATACAACACCTTAACCCACGTTTTGTCAGTCTGTCAGTCTGTCAGTCAGTCAGTCAGTCAGTCAGTCAGGCTCTCAGTCAGTCAATCAGTCAGTCAATCTGTCAGTCAGTCAGTCAGTCAATCTGTCAGTCTGTCAGTCAGTCAATCTGTCAGTCTGTCAGTCTTTCAGTCCGTCAGTCAGTTAGTCAGTTAATCAGTTAGTCAGTCAATCTGTCAGTCAGTCAGTCAATCTGTCAGTCAGTCAGTCTCTCAGTCAGTCTGTCAGTTAGTCAGTCTTTCAGTCAGTCAGTCAGTTAGTCAGTCTGTCAGTTAGTCAGTCTTTCAGTCAGTCAGTCTGTCAGTTGGTCAGTCTTTCAGTCAGTCAGTCTGTCAGTCAGTCAGTCAGTATCTCAGTCAGTCAGTCAATCTGTCAGTCAGTCAATCTGTCAGTCAGTAAATCTGTCAGTCCGTCAGTCAATCTGTCAGTCAGTCAGTCTCTCAGTCAGTCTGTCAGTTAGTCAGTCTTTCAGTCAGTCAGTCAGTTAGTCAGTCTGTCAGTCTGTCAGTTAGTCAGTCTTTCAGTCAGTCAGTCTGTCAGTCAGTCAGTCAGTCTCTCAGTCAGTCAATCAGTCAGTCAATCTGTCAGTCTGTCAGCCTTTCAGTCAGTCAGTCAGTCAGTCTCTCAGTCAGTCAGTCAGTCAGTCAGTCAATCTGTCAGTCTGTCAGTCTTTCAGTCAGTCAGTCTCTCAGTCAGTCAGTCAGTCAGTCAGTCAGTCAGTCAATCTGTCAGTCTGTCAGTCAGTCAGTCTTTCAGTCAGTCAGTCAGTCAATCTGTCAATCTGTCAGTCAGTTTTTCAGTTAGTCAGAGATTTGTTCTGCCTTGAGTGGACGCCGAAATGCAGTAAATAACGAAATTCGGTCTGCATTGCTAATGGAAATTCTATCAAACTTGTATCATGAATTTTGCGTCTTTTCGTCTATATAACTCACAAACCATTAATGAAACATGGACCATCCTTGGATTTTCAGAAAATTGACACTGTCAACTTAGCAAATTTTTGTGAGGATATATCACGTATAACATATTCTTCGCATAACATATTTGTACCCAAATTCTTCCCTTCTTTTTCAAAATATTCCTTCTTGAAATTATTTAACAATTAATGAACCAAAAACTGTGAACTTTTCCTTTTTGTACTTTAAGAAGAAACTCCAGCAAAAGTAAAGAAATTCTGCGCCAAAACATGCTCAGGTCAATTGTTTCCACATCGACTGGCATTAATAGGTGTGCGCTCATGAGGCAGCAAAATATGCACGCTTCGTTAGGCTTAGCAGCGCTTAAGGTAATCCAAGGAGTCGACGCTGGACGGCTTTTCGGTTCGCACCTTTGGAAAACCGGCAGCAGCACTCACTGCAAACGGTCGGCAGTCGTGTGGACAACAGCTGCTTGCCGAGCACTGCTGACCGACTATAAAAACGATACTAATCACGTTTTACAGCATGTTGCATCTGACAAACGCACACACACACACACATCCACACACACACACACCCCCATACATACATAGAAACAAAACTTTACACCCGCACAGAAGCATTGACGAGGCATTGTCGATGTCTGTGTGTGTGTGTGTGTGTGTGTTTCATCGACGCCGGAAATCAACTGGGCACAACCGCAAAACGCAATCTTCATGCGTGCCCACAGACGCTTCCCACTGGCATTGCTGTCCACTCCCCTTACGACAGCAACACCAACAACAAACAGCACCAACAGTTGTGTTGCGTGTGCATTTTACTTTCCTATATTTTTCTGTACATGTTTTGAAATGTTCCGTTCAGTCGTTGGTGCTGCACCTTTCCGGCGACTGCTTTTCGCACTCTGAATGCAGTTAACTCTTTAGTCTGGCTGACGTCTAGTCGTGAGTCTGTTCGTTAACTCTTAACTCTGCCCACTTTTGTGTCGTTTGCGCTGGCATTGTGCTCTGTCTCGGTTTGGCCATTAAGTTGCGCTTTTCTCACAAATTGACTTAATGATGCTTTGCGGCAGTTGTTGTTTTTGTTGTTGGCATTTTAGTCATCATGTTGTTGTTGTTGTTGTTGCTTAAGCTATAGTTGTTAGATTGTTGTTGCGGTACTGTGCGAGACCATTGTTGCTGTTGTTGTTGCTGCTGTTTCTAACTGTTGCTGCCCATTTGCATGCAGTTGATTCTGATCCCTGCGGTCTCGTAATGATGTGGTAATGTGTCCCTCGATTTTGGTTTTGGACGCATTTGATGCTATAGAAGTTGTTGTTATTGTTGTTGTTGTGACTCTTGTTATTGTTGCTGTTGTTGTACAGTTTGCATAGTTCCATGTTGTTGCTGCTTGATGACTTTTATTACTTTCGCCATTTATTGTGGTAGATTTTGGTGTTTTTTTTTTCGAAAAATTAATGTCTCTCAAATGGTTTCAAGTGTTTTATTGCATTAGAGCAAAGCAAACAAAAAAATTAGCAAACAAAATAAAATACAGTTGGTGTAATTTTGTGCAATTTTTGTTGATGCCTCAAGAGTGGGAATCATTGTTGTGTTTATGTTAAATTTAATTTGTTTTAAGATAAAATTTAAATTGATTTGCCTCGATAGTCCAGCGGGTAGCGCGCTGGCTTCCCATTCATAGGCCCAAGGTTCGATTCCTAGCTCGGGCTGGTGCAACAATCGTTTACTTCTATTAGTGTTCACATGAAGCTGATGAGAATTACAAGAATAGCACAAGTGTGCTTCCAAGTGTGAAAGGATTTTGGCGTTAAACTGCGCACGATTTTTTGAACGGCATTTCTCAGAACGTATATTACCATTCAAGCTCCAATAGTTATCTTTAAGTTATCAAAAATGTGTGAGACTTTTACATTGTCGTAGTAGAACACAAATCTCCTGCAATTTGCCAAATTTGAACTTTTTTTTATTGCTTCATGCATTTATATAAGTTGTTGACAGCTAACATCAGAATTGATCATTTAATTCCTTGAAATCAGCTTAAAATACACAACACCTTTCTAATGCCATCAAATTGACATCATAATCATTTTTTGAAGAAAATCAGGCTTCCAGCAATCCAGATTATCCTTTGTAAAAAGCCGAATGGGCACTGGGTGATCCTTCCACAAGCGATGATGTCCATAAATAATTACGAACGGACCTTGCTTGGCAAGGTGGGTTGTGCTATCTACTGCAAAGAATTAAATCTAAACTTGCAGCTCCGGCTATCAGATTACTGCAGTGTTTTCCAAGCCGAGCTCATAGCATTCTGCGCAGCCTCCAATTGGCTTAAGGTAAACGGTATATTGACACCAGACATCCTGATTCTATTGGACTGTCTAATACATTCTTAGGGCTCTGGATGTAGTCCCAATAACATCAAAGACTGTTCTAAGCTGCAGTAATGTCATAAGCCTATCGCTATCTGAAATAGAAAACTGCAGCTTCCATCTATTGTCGCCAATGATTGATGTCACCGTTTTTGGTTTGTGCTGCTGCTACCATATTTTCAAGCGCCATCTATACATTCAGTTGTTGCTTTTCAAAGAAGAATAGCGCTGATGGTTGGAGAGCACGCTGAGGCTGGTTGATGCACAGAATAAGCGATTTGCTTGTTTCCCTGTTGTAGTTATTGGCCTTAAAAAAATTAACTAGCAAAACTTTGAAGCACCATTTATGCATTCGATTGATGTTGATCGAAGGTGAATGGCGCTAATGATTGGAAACCTAGCTAGACGGTGGTTGATGTACAGAATAAGCGATTTGCTTGACTCCCCTTTGCTGCTGTTGGCCTTAAAAATTAGACTACCACAATTTTCAAACGCCATCTGTGAATTCACTATCGAATACGGACCAACAACGAGTATGAACAGACAAGGACGTACACAGTGAATCAACATTCAGTTGCCATGCTAGCTTGGCCATGTCTTCTGTATGGACATTCAATCTACGGCAAAACAAGGCAGTTAAGGTAGTTGAAAAGTCGACGGTAAAGAGGGAGACCGTGTCTCCGGTGGAAGGACCAAGTTGAGAATGCTGTATCATCTCTCTTTGTCTAACCAATTGGAAAAGGCGCCTAGAAAGAACTTTTGTGGTAGGTCGTAACCCGGTAATGGGTTGCTTAGACCAATTAAATAAGTAAATTGTCATGCATTCAGTTGATGTTGACCAAAGGTGTATGGCGCTGATGATTCGAGACTTCGCTAAAGGGTGGTTTTTGTGCAGAATAAGCAATTTGATGTAAACTATCAGAAATGGGCTGAGAGAGATAGAAAGTTCTCAACTCAACAGATATTATAATTTGTGGCGACCCTTGATTTGTGCAGCTGTTATCATAAATAAGTTTTGGCATTACTTTTTTTGTTATTATTATTGTTCTTATAACAGCGTTTGCTGCCATCTGTCAGTTGTAATAAGTGACAAATAGCTGCTTTTTTATTTAGTTTGTGGCACGTACGCCTGAAAATCCGTCAAAGTCTGCTAACAACAAAAACAATAACAACAACAGCTTTTCATAAAAAGCCCAATAAGTGTAGCACAACAATAACAACACTGTACTAATTCTACAACTAAGAACAGCAGAAGATTAGCGAACAAAACAGAAGTCTTCGCAAGTCCCAAAGAGAAAAGAATGTTGAAGCTTAAAAGTTGACCGAACACATAATTAGTCAAAATGAATTGCACAGATGACTGAATTTGAAATACAAAAGCAACAACAACGGCCAATGAATAGAATAACAACAAAATAAAACAACAACAGCTCAAAAGATATTAAAATTTAGGCCAATGTGTATGGACGCTGAAATTCACAAACTGATATTTAAAATAACAACAACAACAACACAACACGTAAAGTGTGCAAACTGCAAAATCCGGCAGAGGGGAAACAAGATGCATAAAACTTTTGCCATAATACTCGTACATGTTTTTTTTCTCTCTGCTTAACTTACTCCACCCTCAGCCAAGTCTTTGTCGGTCTTCCGGTTACTGTTTTGTGTGTATTTTTTTCTGCCTACTTCGGCCATTCACGGCTGCTGGCAAATTGCGCAAGAGGAATTTTAATAATCGTTTAATTACAATTAAAGTGAAACGTTTCACAGCGCCAAATAATAGGCAACAAATGAGCGGAAGCTGGCAAGCGCCGGAAAACGGGCAGCGACACAGTGCGCCGCGAGCGCCAGAAAGCGAAGCAGCAGTGGGCAGCAACTTGGTTTGGTTTAGTTTGGTTCGCGAGACAATGGCAAAAGTTCAGTTCAGCGTTAGCGTCGACAGTGTTATTAATTTTTATGCTCATTTTTATTTTAATGCGTGCTGGTGTAATCACTGTGCGGGCGTTGCTAGTGCGGAGCGTCGTAGATGGTCGCCGGAAGTACTGACGGCAGAAAATTAGCCTAACTTTAGGCGCTGCAGTCGTGTTGGCGTCACCTTTGCCGTAGGCTGATTCTTTCAAGTTGCTTTAGGAAAATATTTGGGGGTTTTTGAGTTTTCGGAAATGCAATTTTAATTAAGCGATGGTTATTGCTAACAAGGAATAAATTGGTCGCATTGATGTAGAGTTGCTTCCAAAAAGGTTAGTTTTAAGGAACATAGTTGAATTTTTTAAATGAACTTGTTGCCGATTTATTGTTAATAGTCTGTAAGAATTGTTAATTCATAGACTTAATAATAAATAAATAAATAAATAAATAAATAAATAAATAAATAATTAAATGAATAAATAAATAAATAAAAATAAAAAATAAATATATAAATAAATAAAATAAATAATGTATGATTGCTGATAAGATGACTTTTGGTTAATGATTGTATGACCAATCAAGCAATTAATTACTGAATTAATTAAATTATGATTTAATTGATTGAGTAATAATAATTTAAATAATTCAACAGTGAATGACTGCTGCTTTAATTAATAATTAAATGACTACATAGTGAATGATTAAAAAGTGAATGAGTGCCGGAATGGCTAATGACTGAATAACCAAAGCCAGGCTGACTACTATTTGTATACTTAATAGTTAAATGATTATTGATTGAACAAAAAATAATTCAATGACGGAAAACTAAACAATTAACTAAATAAAATTAAATAATAATTAATAATAATAATAAGAAAACATAATAATTATTGATTGAATCAAAAATAATTGAATGACTTCGGATAGAATTGTTAATAATTGAATGAATAATGACTGAATAATCAATGCCTACCTGACTAATATTGGTATACTTAATAGTTAAATGATTACAAAAAATTGAAATACAAATAATTCAATGACGGAAAACTAAACAATTAACTAAATAAAATTAAGTAATAACATTATTAGTTATAATAATAAGAAAACAAAATAATTTTTGATTGAATCATAAACAATTGATGACTACGGATAGAATTCTTAATAATTGAATGCCTAATGACTGAATAACCAATGCCTAGCTGACTACTATTTGTGATGATTACTGATGGAACAATAAATAATTCAATGACGAAAAATTAAACATTTAACTAAATAAAATTCAATAAAATTAATAATAATGAGAAAACATAATAATTATTGATTAAATCAGAAATAATTAAATGGAAACTGATTGTTTGCTTCGTGCTTTTTAAGTTGAATTGATTGAAATATAAATAATTGAATGACTACTAAAAAATGAATTAAATGACAACTGATTGATTGTTTTATAATATAAATAAATAGTTAAATGACTAATGATTTAAGAACTGACAAATCAATTGAAAATGAATGAATGAAGAATTTCATTAGAGTTAAGGCAAATTTTGTTGGATTTTTTTAAATAAAATTTTTATTTATTCAAGACAAAAAAATGAATTTACTGCTGCTAAGCAATTTAATGATTACTGATTGAATAAATAGTAATTTAATAACTTAAAATTTAACCATAACTTATTGAATTTTTAATAATGATAGAATGATTTCTGATAGAATAATAATTGAACGGCAATTGATTGAGTGCTTCATAAATTAATGTCTTTCGCTTAAATAATAAGTAATTCTTTATGCTTAATGTTTTAATTACTGTGGACTGATTGACTTCTGTTTGAATATTTAGCATTTAAATGACAGCTAACTAAATAACTACTGTTTAAATTATTAAAAATTGAATAACTATTTTTTTAATTGCTGAAAATTGAATAACAACTGATTAAATAAATTAATAAATAAATAACTAAACTAGTTAGTTAGTAAATTAAAACGATTTGAACGCTTCTCAAGTGAATGACTGCTGCTTTAATAATGAATTGAATAGTCAATGATTGATTAATCGACGACTGTCTGACTACTGCTTGAATATCTCAATAACTGAATGATTATTGAATTCAAATAAAAATTAAATTTAGTTATTTAAATGAAAATTAAATTAATTAAATCAAATTTTGATAACTACTGATTAAATGCTTCATAACTAAGTAAATGCTGCTTGAGCAAATTATAATTAAATTGCTATTAATAGAATAGCTAATAACCGAATAATTATTAATTTAATGACCAATAATTAAATGCCAGCTCATTGAGAAAATAGTGACTTAATTATTAATTATTTTGTATAACAAAATTCCTTATAATAAAATTTATTTAAAGCCAGTTGGCACCAAGCATTAAATAACTTAACATAGCTCAAAAAAATTATGATGGAGTGACTACTTAATTACTGAATTGCTAATGATAGAATGGGTATAAATTTAACTATTAATAATTAATTAAATGCCAAATAGAAAGTTATAATTACCTATGTAATTGGCTGTTAGTTATTAATTTTTTTATTTATTGGTTCATTAATAATTAATTATTAATTGGTTATTTTTACTAATTATCATTAAATATTAATTAATTATTAGTTACTAAATAATTATTTATAATCAAATGATCAATTTATTACTTATTTACTACTAATTAATTATTACCAAATAATTTACTAGTGATTAATTATTGCTAAATAAGTTCATTAACTGATAATTAGTTATTAATTAATACTAATTATTATTAATATATTATTATGAATTATTGTTTATTATTAATAAACATATTATTAATTTATTTGTTATTTACTATTACGCTAATTAATTGTTACTAAATAAGTTATCAATTTAATTATTGATAATTAGTTATTAATTAATACTAATTATTATTAATTTATCATGTAAGTCAATTACTAAAATAATATTTAATTTATTTATTTAATTAATTATGAATTATTGCCAAGTTGTTAATTTAATAAATACTAATTAAAAAAATTAATTAATAAGGATTAATTGGTTGCCTTTTCATGATTTTTCAATTTTATTTTTTAACTAATTATTAATGAGTATTAATTATAATGGCGCATACCTAATTGTTATTAATTCATTATTTCAACTAAATAATTTGTTATTTATTTTTTAGCTAATTATTAAAGAGTATTAATTATAATGGCGCATACCTAATTGTTATTAATTCATTATTAATTTTACTAATTATTAGTTAAATGAAATAGTAATCAATTAATTTATTTTTGAATTAGTTTTTGGTATTAATTATTATTTATTAATTATTATTTGTTAATTTAATTTAATTATTTAATTAGCAATGTTTATGACTAATTATTTGTTCAACTCGTTGCAGTAAGTATTAACAGCTTTTAACTAAAAGTAAAAAATAATTAAATTCAAAATTAATAGAAACCATTTTTAATGCCAGAAATTAGTTGATTCCGCCCTACAATGACCGAGTCGGCGCACCTAAACGTTATTACAACAAAATGTTGCTGCAATTTGCTAGTTGCGAAGCCTTCAACACGTTCACACCTCACCAGGCCGACGGAGTGCGAACGTCGGATACTAATGTTAGCGCCAGTTTTATTTACGCTAATTGGAATTTTAACAGTTCATAAAAGTTTCTGAACGTAAGCAGTTAACCCAAATGGCTGTTAACTTTGCCACCATAACTGCCGCCTTACACCTTTCCGACTTATCGGCACCATGATTTAGTGGATGAGTGGTTGACTGGGTGTAGGTGGGTGTAGGTGGGTGGGTGCATGTAGGTGGGTGCAGCACCTTGGCGACTGCACCGTGGCTGACGTCAATTTTTCGAAACTTTTTCTATTTACTGCGAACGATTTGCACAGTTCAGCTGGCAAATGCTTAACCCGCTTTTGCACACGCTCGAGCGTGAAGCATGAAAAACCACAACAACAACAACAACACAAAGTATTATAAAGCATGGCGGAATAAAAACGGCAGCGCTGAAGGACGAGTTTTGATTGTGTGTGTATGTGTGTGGAGGGAAAAACTGTGCAACTGCACACTGCTACAAGCATGCAGACTTGTGCGAAAATGCACAAAAAATTTGTACCTAATTCTCGGCGTTAATTACGCTGCACTGCAGTGTCGAACGTTTTCTTAGTGTGAATGTGTGTGTGTGTGCAATTTTGCGGCATTAATGCTAATGCCACGCTATCATTACGGCAACACTAGTGTGTAGTAAGATTTCTAAAAAATGTAAAAATAAATAAAAACGTATTACAAATAAATAAAAAAAGTAAAATATAGAACTTTAGTTAATGATGCACACTTTACGGATGAATGGTTGACGCTGAATCGCCAAAGCGCCAAAAGCGGAAGCTTCAAGCATGCCTAATGAGAGTCTACAAGTTAGCATTGACTTTTTGTGGCCATGGATTTTTTTCAGGCAACATTTTGCAACTTTTCAGGCAGATTATAAGCAAAAAGGAATGTAAGACAGAAACGTGTAATTTGAATGTAATTTATTGGGTAGTTAGTGGCTGATGATGGAGAAATATTTCGGAGAAATAAATTACTAGAAATTATCTACTGAAGATTGTCTATGCGAAAACTACGCACTGAGAAGTTTATGGCCTGCCGCAAAAATTCTTCCAGCTGGTCACACCAAGAGTTGATAGAAAGTTCCAACTTGGTACTTCCACCGGAGATACGAGGAAAGAGGCGAGGTCGGTATGGATGACGAAGCTTCGGCGAAAAAGGTATCCGATGTGATAGTTGGATCTCCGGAGAAGAAGGCAGGCGAAGGGTCTTTCTCTTCGCCGTCGATCTCCAACTTTGCCAGTGTGGCCACAAATTTAATTGCAGTGCTCAATCCAAAAGTAAGGATTGTTCATCTAATAAGAATCGCAGTGCATCATATCACCACTAAAAAAATGGCATAATTTTATTCAGAACAATTTTTTATGAATTTTTTTAAAACACCTTAAATTCGCATTGCTCTACTTGACAATAAAAAAAAATTACAAAAATCTTAACCTAAAAAAAGTTGCTCCCAAAATATGCTTCAACCAAATTGCGCCTAAAAGTAGATTCACTAATCTAAATGATGGCAATAAATACACAATGCCAAAACACTTCAGCGAATTTTCACCAAAAACAATAACGAGGCAGCAAAAAGTGCCATAGAAAAAATAACAAACAAAAGCCGGTCATAAATATTTATGAATTTTGCTGCATTTGCCACGCTACCTTGGCTGGCATTCGGTTCGAAGCGTATAAAGTGTGCACGAAGCAACAAAACGAACAGACAAAACAATTTTCATTATGTGCTAAAGCAGTGCCGACAATTAGACAAAAGGAAAATTGCGACCTGGAAACGGTGGAGAAAGCGCAAAAGCGCAAAAAGTAAAGCGGCCGAGTGCTTTATTAGCTAAGAAGCATTGCCTACTTGTAGGCGCTGAAGCGAATAAGCAGTCAAATAGACAATTGAAGCGAAAAATTGTTTTGCGTTTTGCGTTGAGGCGGGAATGTGGAAAGGTTTGTGAATGAATGTTGTGGGTAATAAAAGAGGATGCGGTAAAAATAAAGAAAATCGAGTTGAAAATGATAAGAATATTTCAATCGGTCGTTACTGACTGGTTAAGTGGTTAGTGTGTTGAAACAATATTTAAATACTTATGAATTCAATTTCCGATTCAACAAATATCAAATTAAATATTAATTTAAAGATAATGAAAGTAACTTTCTGAGTATTGGAGTGATTTATTAGCTGATTAGTGTCATTAATTAGAAGTGTGAGTGTTATGGGTTCCATAAAAATTTTATCAGTAGTAAATAATTAATGAGGTATTGGCAGCTGTCCCAAAAGTGAAAAGTCGTAGTATGATATCAAACTTATCTAAAACAAACTCTCAACACCCCACTAGCACTGCTAATGGCAACCCTAATTTAAAGTAACATCCAGTGCAATATATTCCTGAATAAATTATGATATATCAACTTCTTCAAAGTACCATTAGAACACGAACAATGTGCAGAAAGACAGATGAAAAGAAAGTTAAAGAATCATAAAGATGAACCAACAGAAAGCTGCACAACAGCATGGACCAGTGGCATATGCGCTGAAAAACAGCCAGAGAGATGGAAAGATGGGTTCATCAATAGACGGGAAGATCGGTACAGAAGACAGACAAACAATAAAAGAGATAGATATGGATAGATGGATAGATATAACGACAGAAAGAGAGAAAATTGGATGTATCGTCAGATGGACAAACTCAATCATGGAAAGTTGGACAGAGGGCATAATGAATAAATGTATAGACAAACGAACTAAAGGACAGATAGGAAGAAGAAAAGAGGGGGGGAGGAAAACAAATATAAATTGAAAAAGAAGGAAAAATAGAAATAAGAGAGCAAAAAGGAAAGAAGACAAGGATGGATAAACAAACAGATGGATGAACGGGCAGATGGAAAGCGGCACAGACAAATAAATATATGGAAAGATGAATGGTTGACAAGATGGAAAGAGTCAGATAGATGAATAGGTGCTCAGATGGACAGACAGGTAATCGAAGCGACAGGCAAATGGAAAGAACAAAAGAATAAAAAATGAACAATGGATAGGCGAACAGACAAACAAGGGAATAAAAAAGGAAAAATAGAAACATGGATAGACGAATAAATATATAAATGGATAATTGAAAAGATGAAAAGAAGGACAAACAAATCGATGATTTGATGTTTTGATGAATAGATTTACAGATGATTAGATGTACAGAGGAATAGATGTACAGATGGACAAGCTGGCAGGTGAAAAGACAGACAGTCAGGGAAATGAAAAGAAGAAAAGAAGGAAAAATAGACAGAAGAATAGACAAACAGACGAACAAAATTACAATATAAAAAATTAAATGAAAATAAGAACAAATAAACAGCCGAATAGATGTACAGGTGATTAGATGTAAAGATGAATAGATGTTTAGATGATTAGATGTACAGATGAATAGATGAATAGATGGACAAGCGGGCAGGTGAAAAGACAGACAATCAGGGAGATGAAGAGATGAAAAGAAGAAAACAAGGAAAAATAGACAGAAGAATCGACAAACAGACGAATAAAAGGACAATTTAAAAAATTGAATGAAAATAAGAACAAAAAAACATCCGAATAGATGTACAGATGATTAGATGTACAGATGAATAGATGTACAGATGATTAGATGTACAGAGGAATAGATGTACAGATGACTAGATGTTTAGATGGGCAAGCGGACAGATAAAAAGACAGACAACCAGACAAACGAATAGATGAAAAAGAGGTTGAGAAAAAATAGCCAGACGAATAGACCAAGAGACGAATAAATGGACAAACTGAGAGATGGAGAAAAGACCAGACGAACAAATGGACACATGATAAGATGAACATATATATTAATGATCGGATGGATAAACGGACAGGTGGGACAACAGGCAGTGAAACAGATGAATAAACAAATAGACGAATAGAAGAATAAATGGCCAGATAGAAAGACAGACGAATACATGGAAAAATGAACAGATGCTTAGATGTATAGATGGGCAGATGTATAAAGGGTCAGATGGACAGTTGTATAAAGGGTCAGATGGAAAGAGAGACAGTTAAAGAGATGGCAAAATGGGAAGAATAAAAGAAAAACAAACTTGCAGATGGACAGATGGATAGACGAACAGACGAAAACATAAACGAACGAATAGGAGTACACTTGAAAACAGCTAAAACCCGGCAATGGACTGGTGATAGACGAAAAAAAGTGAAGAAAAACTATGAAAAATGCAACACCAGCTATATGGAAAGAAGTACATGTAGAAAGGAGATTGGATAGACAGATGGAAATATAGGCACACAACGAGTCGAACATATGGCCAAATCGTTCAAATAAAGGAAAAAAAGTCTGAAAGATGTACAGGCTAACAGACAAACAGATGCAGCAAAAGGACAGATGGACAGTCTAACAGGTCAACAAGCGGACAGTGGACAGATGATCGACGGGGAGATGTACAGACGTACAGAAGAAGAGAATAAATTAACAAAACCGTGGACAGATTAATATAGGGAAGAAAGGATATATAAAACGGTAAACAGATGAATAGACAGAAAGATAGACACGCAAGGAGTCCAACATTTGGCCAAATGGTTAGAAAAAAGTGAAAAAAATCGACAGATGTATTGACGAATAGAAAAACAGATGAACAAAGGAACAGAAAAGGAGTTGAAATGGGCCGAATGAGAGAATGAGAAAAACCTGACAATAATAGAAGGAAAGACGAACAGATGAACCAATAAATATATGGAAGAAAGGGTATATACAATAGAAATTTTAATAGATGAATAGATGGAAAGATAGAGACGCAAAGAGTCCAGCAATTATTTGACCAATTGCAGACAACCAGATGAACAAAGGAACAGAAAAATAATTGAAATGGGCCGAATAAAAGAGAAACAATTTTACAATAATGGGTGAAAAGATGGACAGATGGACCAATAAATATATGGAAGAAAGGATATAAAATGAATAGATGATAGATACGCAAAGAGTCCGACGAACAGTCAAGCAGATGAACAAAGAAACAGAAAAAGAGTTGAAATGGGTAGAAAAAAGATAAAAACCTGACAATAATAGATGGAAAGATGGACCTTATGGAAGAAAGGATATAAAGAAAGTTTAAAAGATGAATAGATGGAAAGATAGACACGCACGATAGAGTCCAACATTTGGCCAAATGGGTAAAAAAAGATAGAAAAAATTGGCAGATGTATTGATGAACAGACAAACAGATGAAGAAAGAACAGAAAAGGAGTTCAAATGGGCCGAATAAAAGAGAAAAAAACCTGAAAATAATAGGTGGAAAGATGGGCAGACAGAAAGATGGACCAATAAATATGTGGAAGAAAGGATACATAGAAAGTTTTATAGATGTATAGACGGAAAGATAGACATGCAAAGAGTTCAACAGTTGGCCAAGTGGGTAGAAAAAAGGAAAAAAAACTTGACAGATGTATTGACGAAGAGAAGAGCAGATGAACAAAGGAACAGAAAAAGAGTTGAAGAGATCAGCAAACGGACAGGTGTCTGTTGGCAGACCGACAGATGGACAGACAAACCGAAGGACAGACGTACTGAGGTAGAGATGAGGGCAGATATACAAAAAAGGAGAAAGCCGCAACAACTGATTCTCTCGATTATTTTACTTAAAAAAAAAATATAAACTATTCTTTACCAGCCACGCCTCCTAATGAGTGTCGCAAACTTCATATCAAAGTGAGTAGACTCTGAAATTGCAGTGCAGCGCACAACAAAGCAGCGCCAGCAAAAAACATGAGCAGAGCTGACAATTGCAAGCGGCGCAGTTGGCATTTCGTTGCCATGGCCAAGAAGAAATAAGTTCGACAAAAGAAATGCGCAACAACAACAACAACAACGAGAACAAAACGATATGACGTAAATTTAATTTATACTGCAGCCACCTGCGACTGGCGAATGAATCTGTCTTTATTAGCATTGCGGAGAAAGCGGAAGATGCGAGCGTTGCAGCTACTTAGTCCGCGTGCAAGGATTTTTATGTCCTTTATGTTGCTTGACAAAAGCATTTAGGCCTGTTTCAGTGTGGCTTCGTTGCTTAGCTGCCGCGCAGCATCCTTGAACTGTCTGCTGTTGCTTGCGTGTCCTTACAACATCTTCTTTTCTTTGATTTCGTTGTTTTTGTTTTTGTTTTGTTTTGTTTTCATTGTTTGCGTCTGGCTGTGTTGCCGTTATTGCCATTTGCCATTTAACGGCGCGTTAGTTTGCAAAATTATTATAGCAAAAAAAAAGCGACAAAAACAATAAACAGCCACGAGATCCACTGGCCGTCGTCGCCTGCTTCCAGCTGCTTCCTTCTTCCGATTCGGTGCGCTTCGACTACCTTAAGCGCACTTCTATTATATGCTGTTTTGCATTTCATTGCTGCTGCTGTTGTTGTTGTTGTTCTTGTTGGCACTCGTTGTCGCTGTGTTTCCTTTTCCGCTTCCTCGAGTTGCAGTTAATTTGGCCCGCTTCCGCCGCCTGGCAATGCCCGCCGGCCTCGCTTTCGCCAACGCTCCACGCAATTGAAGTGGAAATCCTAAACGCAAAGCCGCTGGTTCCGTTCGCTGCTCGCTTTTCGAATATATTTTTTGCTGTGGTTGTTGTTGTTGTTCTTGCTTCTACTACAGAAGCAAAACGCTTCAGCCGCCTTTGGACTTTTGCTGCAACAGGATTTTTTAATTAAAAATTTCACCACTCGCCCCTCCCCCCACCCGCGACACTCGGTGCCGGTGGAGTGGCGAGCGCAGCTGTGAAAATACGCGTAAGTAAAACAAAGCACAAGCAGCGAAATGAATGAAAATTCATTCTCATAGCCGCGCCTGAACTCAGTGCCGACATGCGCCTTGCTGGCTGAGCTGCGCTCTAACTTACACTTTGACCCACATTTCATTGCACAGCAATTTTAATTGTGCTCATATTATTTGAAATGTGCGTCCACTGCACCCTGCGCGCGCCACGGCCCATCAAGTTTCTCTACTAATTTTTAATAATAATCGCACGAAAGCCCAATGACAGCCTTGCAGCGGCCATTGTCAGGATGCGTGTGCGAACCTGTCAGCCTGCAGTTGGATTCGGGTTCAAAGAAAATTCTTAAAATTTTTCAAAATTTCACGGAATAAGCACAACTTTTCTGCCAAAAATAGAAAACCAAACGTGTTTTGTCTTTCGACCGCTTGAACCCTTGAAAAGAAGAAAACTTAGCTTTTAAACTTTGCTCCAAAAGCCTCAACAATTCAATGGAAAATGTGACTATTTCTAAAAAAAAAACTTAAAAACATGCGATTATCTTTTTTTGGCATCACCAAACCACCTTCGAAAATCTATTTAAATAATATGCACACAGTTTCATAGGAAATTCTTTGAAAATCTATCAAAATCAATTCAACATGAACTCTGTTTCCTAGAAAATACTTTGAAAATCAATTAAAATCAATTCAACATGAACTCTTTTCAAAAAACAATTCTTTAAATTTTCTGAATATCTACCAAAAAAAATCATATTTTTGGATTTGATTTTTTTTCATAGAAAATCCTTTAAAAATCTCTTAAAACAATTCGACATGAATTTTTTCATAGAAAATCTTTTGAAAATCATTCGAAATCAATTCGACATGGATTCTTTTTCAAAGAAAATTCATTGAAAATTTATGAAAATCAAATCAAATTTATGGAAATCAATTCGACATGGATTTTTTCCTAGAAAATTCTTTAAAAATTATTTGAAACTAATTCGACCTGAATTTTTTTTCATAGAAAATTCTTTGAAAATCTATGGAAACCAATTCGACATGAAGTTTTGTTTAATAGAAAATCATTGGAAAAATTAATTCGACATAATTTTTTTTTCACAAAAAATTCTTTGAAATTCAATCGAAATCAATTCGACATTTATCTTTTTTGGGCTTTTGATTTTATTTTCATAGAAAATTCCTAAAAAATCTCTCGAAAACAATTTGACATAAATTTCTTTTCTTAGAAAATTCTTTGAAAATCTCTCGAAATCAATTCGACATGAATTCTTTTCATAAAAAAATTCTTTGAAGTTTCTGAATATCTACAAAATAAAAAATTAATATTTTTGGATAAAATTTGTTTTCTAGAAAATCCTTTAAAAATCTCTCGAAAACAATTTGAACATAAATTTCTTTTCTTAGAAAATTCTTTGAAAATCTCTCGAAATCAAATCGACATGAACTTTTTCATAGAAACTTCATTGAAAATCTATGAAAATCAATTCGACATGGATTTTTTTCTCATAGAAATTTTTTAAAAATCTCTCGAAAACAATTCGATATGAATTTAGAATTTCTTAGAAAACTCTTTAAAAAACTCACAAAAACACTTCGACATAATTTTTTTTCATAAAAAAATCTTTGAAAGTCAATCGAAATCAATTCGACATGGACTTTTTTTCATATATTTTCTTTGAAATTCAATCGAAATCAATTCGACATTCATCTTTTTTGGGCTTTTGATTTTATTTTCATAGAAAATTCTTAAAAAATCTCTCGAAAACAATTTGACATAAATTTCTTTACTTAGAAAATTCTTTGAAAATCTCTCGAAATCAATTCGACATGAATTCTTTTCATAAAAAATTCAAAGAATTCTGAATATCTAAAAAAAGAAGATTAATATTTTTGGATAAAATTTGTTTTCTAGAAAATCCTTTAAAAATCTCTCGAAAACAATTTAAACATAAGTTTCCTTTCTTAGAAAATTCTTTGAAAATCTCTCGAAATCAAATCGACATGAACGTTTTCATAGAACATTCATTGAAAATCTACGAAAATCAATTCGACATGGATTTTTTTCTCATAGAAAATCTTTTAGAAACCCCCCGAAAACAATTCGATATGAATTTAGAATTTTGAATTTCTTAGAAAATTCTTTAGAAATCTCACAAAAACACTTCGACATAATTTTTTTTCATAAAAACATCTTTGAAAGTCAATCGAAACCAATTTGACATGGACTTTTTTTTCATATTTTTTCGACATGGAGTTTGTTTCCATAGAAAATTCTTTAAAAAACTTTTAAAACCTATCGAAATCAATTCAACATGGATTCCTTTTCACAGAAAATTCTTTGAGTTTTCTGAATATCTACCAAAAATCTCAACAACTTCAATTTAAATCAAACCACTTCAGAAATCTGTGGAAATTAAATTGACTTAAATCCGGTTCTATAGATTATTTTTTAAAGTTTTTGTAAGATACCATAAAAATAAAAAACCTTATCAAAAATGAATGGCAAATACAAATTTCTCAACTTTGAATACTCAAAAAATTTCAATAACACTCCAAATTAGATCAACGTGGAATATTTTATCAACATTTTTGAAAAAATTTTAAAATTGTCCTACAAATCGCAACATTTCAAGCGAAGATGTAAACATTACTCAATAAACTCAAAAACATGAGACTTTTGGCATTTTGGGACCATCAAAATACTTTGAAAATTTATCCAAAACAAATCGATATGGATTAGATTTCTTAGACACTTTGTTAAATTTTTCAAAAATGTTTCATAAAAAATCTCGAAATTTAATCGCAAGCGTAAATATTATTAAAAAACTCAAATACATTAGTTTTTTCTGTTTTAAGCTCCCAAAAGACTTCGGATATCTAAAAAAATTAAATCAACATAGATTCGGTTTTAGACAAAATTCTTCAAATTTTTTACTGATGACTTAAAAATAAAAAAAACTTCACAGCCAATGTAGAACTTTAAATTTCATCACATTCAAATCCCTCGAAAACTTTGAGAAACCCTTCAGAATTAATTAACGTGGAATCAGTTTTGAAAAAAGTTTCCTGAATTTTACAAAAATCTTCACAATTCAGCAGAAAATCTAAATATTTCTCTGCAAAAAACTTTACCTACTCTTGGGACCATCTAAATATTTCTCTGCAAAAACCTTTACCTACTGTTGGGACCATCACAATACTTCGAAAATCTATCGAAATCAAATCTATATGAATCATGTTTCATAGAAAATGATCTAAAGATTTCAAATTTGCACCAATTATCCCAACAATCTAACTGAAATATTTTAGTAATGGTTCAAAAACCTGAAACTTCAAATCTTGGAACTCAAAAATACTTTAACTCTGTGATAGTCCCTCAAAATCAAATCAACGTATTTCGTAGAAAATTGTCTCTCATTCTGAAAATATTGAATTTTTTTTCCTCAAAAAACCTAAAGTAAAAAAATTGTCCTCACTTTCAGACCTCAAACAAATTGAATCACATAAAAACTTTATGTTATAATTTTTTTCCCCATTTCTGTACACTCAAAAAATTTATCCTTTTTACATTTTTTCTACATAAATAATTTTCAAATAATTTTTAATGCAACTCTGTTACTGTCATGAAAGTGTCTACTTTTGCAAAATTTATTTTCATGCCTGTCTTTCTTTACATTTAATATGTGTTTCATCAATTCATTGCCATTTCCATATCATTTTCATTGCAAAAGTAGTAAAATTTATCACTGTAATAAAAATAACAGCAACAATAAATATTAATTACAGTGCTGGCCAACTGTCATCTTTTGCCTTGTTTATTAATAACAAAAAAAAATAAAAACAAAAAGTGGCCAACGAAAAATGAAGGCAAAACCTGCATAAAGACTGAATTATTAATGCCGGCAACGACAGTCAAAAGATCATCCACTTCTCGGAAATAATAACAACAACAAGTTTTCGCCGAATCACAAAGGCGTACGGCGAAAGTCGGCAATGTCGAAAGTGTCAGTTGAATTATTAAAACGCCTGCAATCAACAGTTGGCAACGTTGATGGTGCAATTTGCAACTGCAACGCGCACCAAGAAGTGACAGACAAGGAGTGAATATATGTCTGTGTGTTTGTTTGTGTCTGTGCGTCTGCGTGTGTGTGTATGTGTGTGTGCCTATAATTGAAATGCTGGACATTGGGTGGCACAGCTGTGGGCAATAAGAAGAAACCACACAAAGTGAATGAAGACACAAAGTGTTGCATTGAAATTGAACGGTGAATGGAAGATGTATGCGGTGCAGCTGGAGAATTTCAAGGTAGTTAATGACTCGACAAAAGGAAATTGTGAATTTTTAAGGCATGTTTGTTCAGATTGATTGGCTTGAGCGAAAAAGAAATATGAAACGATTTCGATAAAACAAATAAAATTGTTGAAGAAATTCTCTTGAAATTCAATTGAATTTATCATCCTTGGAAAATTTCTGATCATCAGAGCAAAAAATGTCATGATTCTACACATTGTTCTAGAATGATGAATTGTTGGCTCTCTCTACGGAAAAATTCTCATCTAAGGTCTGCTTTAGCAAGTCTTCAGATAACAAACAAAAGTGACTTAATACATTGTTTCCACAACTTAAAAGAAGTGTAATGGTCACAAATCTAAAATTGTTAAATAGTCCTGTGTGCGCCACTGGGTATCACAATGAGCTATCAATTTAATCAATCAAAATTTGATTCACTTTTAATTTAATTTAAATTAATCTGATGAGATTTGAATCAATTTTATTTAATTTAAATCTATTTTGTCTGATTCAAATTTTTTTGATACGCTTTTATTGGTTTGATTTGACTAAATTCGATTGGTTTCGATTCGCTTGGATTTGATTTAAACTGATTTGATTTTATGTGATATGATTCGGAATGATATGACATGATCAGTGTCGAGCTGATTTAGCTCTCTTTGACTTAATTTATTAGGCATTCATATGGCTTAATAAGATTTGTGCTGATTTAAATTTATACGATTAAAATTTATTTGATTCGATGCGTTTCGATTTGATTTGATTTGATTTGCTTGAATTTGATATCGTTGGATATGATATCATGTGATCCACGTCAATATGATCTAATTTTATATGAGTTGATTTATCATAATACGATATGGTTTCATAGATATGATGTGATTTTATTAAATTTGTAATTTGATTAATCTTTTAATTTTATTGAATGTAATTTTGTTTATTTTGATTTGAATTAATTTAATCAAATGTAATGTCATGTGATTCCGCGATGAGATTTTTTCATATGATATCATGTGATCTGAATGCATATGATGTGATTTGTTGTGAACTGATTTGTTATGAGTTGATTTGCTGAGTTGATTTGTTATGACTTGATATGGGTATGAGAAACATAGCAGATTCTTTATATAAGAATTTGTTTTCATATTGTTCGATATGATATCATATGATTCGCATCAATATGATCTAATTTTGTACAAGTTGATTTATCATAATACAGTATGGTTTCACAGATATGATATGATTTGATTAAATTTGTAATTTGATCAGTCTTTTAATTTTATTGAATGTAATTTTGTTTATTTTGATTTAAATTAATTTGATTTAATAAAATTTAAATCCATGTGATTCCGCGATGCGATCTTTAAATTAATTTGATTTAATAAAATTGAATGCCATGTGATTCAGCGATGCGTTCTTTTCATGATGATATCATGTGATGCGCATGTGATGTGATTTGTTATGAGTTGATTTGTTATGAGTTGATTTGTTATGAGTTGATTTGTTATGAGTTGATCTATTATGAGTGGATATGTTATGACTTAATATAGTTTCATAAATTCTGATATGTTTCTTTATATAACAATTTGATTTGATATTGTTCCATATGATATCATATGAACTGGGTTGATATGATTCGGTTTGATGAATTGATTTGTTACACCGTGCGACAAAAATAAAAAAAATGTTTCACACCGGAAAAAATCCATATGGGCGTGAAACTAGAGACCAAACATAGTAATACTGCGTACTTAGTTTTTTATTTCTACATCCTTTGTCCTTTTAAAAGGACTTCAAAATTTTGAAGGGGATAAAAATAAAAAAAATATAAAAAATACTTAACCTCGTTAGAATATGGCGATATGTATATCAAATCAAAGAGGAAAGGCTCAAGAATTTAAATAAAATTAATTTTTTATCTATTTGTAATAAAAGGATATGAAAAAGGTCCTTTGAAAATTTTAATCCTTTATATCCTTGAAAATTTACATTGAATTTTCTTGAAAAGTAAGTGTGTTAAAATCCCTTGATCACGTGTCAAAATTTCATTATTTTCGCTTCATTGATTTTGCATCATTTTATTATTTAAAATACTGATACTCAAATAAATTAGAATTTTTGTACTTCATTAGAATTGCTTTTTTTTTAATAACTTTCGAACTAATAAACTTAGAGTAATGAAATTTTGACACCTGATCAAGGAGATTTTGGGTTTTAACATAGTTACTTTTCAAGAAAATTCTAATAAAAATTTTCAACGATATAAAGGATTAAAATTTTCAAAGGACCTTTTTCATATCCTTTTTTTACAAATAGATAAGAAATTAATTTTATTTAAATTCTTGAGCCTTTCCTCTTTGATTTGATATACATATCGCCATATTCTAACGAGTTAAGTATTTTTTATATTTTTTTTTATTTTTTATCCCCTTTAAAATTTTGAAGTCCTTTTAACTAGGATGTAGAAATGAAAAACTGAGTACGCAGTATTACTATATTTGATCTCTAGTTTCACGCACATATGGATTTTTCTCGGTGTGAAAAATGCTGTCGCACGGTGTTATGAATTCATATATGTACCTAATACTTACTAATAGGATGCTATATATCATAATATGATTTGATCTAATCTGATTTCAACTGACTTGATTTGTATTTGAATTGATTTGGTCTGATGCAATTTCATAAACATAAAGCAATCTAATTCGCTATGATTTAAAGTAATATGATTTTGGTTTTTAATGGAAACGTGAGACACAATCACCACATTGCACAGTGATTTGTTCCATAGACAAAATTCAAAAAATGTATAGTGTCAAGATTTAACGATTTTGATGTCATTTGAAAGGTAAAACTCCAACCAAGAAAACCCCAAAAAATCTGTGCAAAAAATTAATTAGTGTGTGTGCAACAGCGGCTCAAAGTTAAAACTTTTTTCTCAAAAAATTTTAAACACATATTTTCTGTTTTTTAGTCTATTGAGGAAAAAAAATTGTAAAAATACATGGATAGCAAGAAGTTGCTTTCAATATAGATTAAGAAATGATGTGGCCATTTTCGCTTTTAATGTTTTCTCAAAATTTGCAAAGCTGAGGCTTCTACTTCACTTTTAATTCAAAATATTTTTCTAAATTAAAAATCTGAAAATTGGCAAAACTTAAAGGAAAATATCTAAAAAGTATGTGAAAGTATGTTCTGTAATGTAATTACATCCTCCGATATCTTCCGATCTCAGAAAATAATCCAATTTGAAAAGTGGTCCAAACACCTATTTTTCGACAAAATATATTTTATTTATCCCTAAAAGTATGCAACCAGCATGAAAAATTGAGAAAACTGCAAAAAAGCAAAACATACATCTATTATTATTGCGAAACTAAAGGGTTCTTAGACAATTTATGTTACTCTTTGCAATTATCAATGTTGACGTTACCGATTAAATGTAAAATCTGAAAAATCTAGCAAACACACTCGTTGCTATAGCTCACCAAAAATGACGAAAATTGCAAGTTTAAGTCTCAGACATTGCCAAACTACAAAAGTTTAAGTAAAACAAAACGGAGATTTCAATTCAGAGACCATGATTAACTAGTATACCAAATTTTATGAAGAACGGACCACTCCTTCTAATTTTGTCCCGCGGTTGTATGGAGTCGAATCACTGTGCATTGTTGTGGTTATGTTGCCACATTGAACAAAAAATAAAAATAAAAAATTATATTCAAAAGTGCAACCATACTAAATATATTCTTATGAAGTTTTAAAACATTACGACAATGGTGTTTTCTGAACCATAATTTTGCATAAATGTGAAACTGTTGCTTAACAATTCCAGTCAAACTCTTCTTATATGCCACAACTCTGTTGCAACGCCCTTTAACAACCATATCAATTTTTATACCGACCCTCCAATACGTTGGCGACACGGCCAATTTAAAAGTTTTTGCCGCCATTTAACTTCAAACTCCCACACATCAGCCGCTTTCTTCAGTGGAAAAACCCGAAGAAGACAAAAAAAGGAAAGAAAATAAAGAAGGGAAATCCTGCGCAAACCTGAAGTGTGCGAGGGGGTGGGGAAAAATGACATTTTTGAAGTGCATCAGGTGCGCCACAAAAATGCACACTTGTGGCGCGCCCATACGACGACAGCGAACGACAACAACGACAACGACACTGGCAGCCGCCGCCCAGCCAATTCGCTCTCAGACAAAGTGTTGGCGCGGAAAACAAAAATTCACAGAAAACTAAAAGACAGCAAAAGAAAACGCGGCAGAAAATTTTCAAACATCAACTTGCACGTTTCTTTTGCAACGACATCACTTGCGCCGCCAACAGTGTTGTTGTTGTATAAGAAATGCTCGCACGTGCGGCACGTAAAATGCTGAAATGCCAACAATTTGCAGCAAATACCGCAACGCCAACACATGCAGACAGATAGGCGGAAGCTGCCGAGACAGCAGCAGGTGGACCAACGGACGGACGGACGGATGAGTGCAACGCGTGGCAGCGGCTATTCGAGTGAGGGTGCAAATTGTGCTATTAGTTTCACTGATGCCACTAGGTTGTTTTTTTTTTCAATATTCTTTTCCTTGAATTTGTTCACCATTTTTGGTTGTCTTTAGTTTTGATGCTATGACGGTGCTACTACTTTTTCCAATAATACTTTTAGTGGTTTAATGCAACTACTACTTTTTTTAGGAGTTGCTTCGGGAACAATTTTTTTTTGCTTACTTCTGTCGAAGCTGTATGGACGAAGAAGAAGTGATTTTATACAACTACTACTTTTCTTACTAAGAGTTTTGGTACCGTTTTTGCTGCTACTACTATTTCTAATAGTATTTTTGATACTTTTACGCACCTCAAGACCTATCTGGGAATCTTCAACAATTTATGGGATCTAGTCGATAGGACAATTCACAGTCAACTAGGCTTCCCAAGGAGCTCAAATTGGTTCAATTAGTGAGAAGGAGGAATACTCACCTTACTTGGTGGTACTACTTTCTTCAATACTACTTTTAGTGGTTAAATGCAACTACTACTTTTCTTAGGAGTTGCTTTGGGAACAATTTTCTATTTTTAATATAATTTTTGATACTAGTTTTGCTTTCTAAAGACTTCTGTCGAAGCTGTATGGACGAAGAAGAAGTGATTTTAAACAACTACTACTTGTTTTTACTAATAGTTTTGGTACTTTTTTTTGCTACCACTACTCTTTCTAATAGTATTTTTAATACTTTTACGCACCTCAAGACCCACCTGGGAATTTTCAACAATTTATGGGATCTAGTCGATAGGCCTATTCACAGTCTACTAGGCTTCGTAAGGAGCTCAAATTGGTTCAATAAGTCAGCGAACTTAATTCCCTATGGGCTACGACTTCTAGAAGGAGGAAGACTCACCTTACTTGGTGCTACTACTTTTTCCAATAATACTTTTAGTGGTTTAATGCAACTACTAAGGGAATGTCGTCAGGGTTGGCCACCCTTTTGACTCTTGTTCATAACTTTCATGTAAGGAAGAATTTCGTCAATAAAAGCATATTGCCAAAAAGGTCTGGGTATAAGAACACCTTTTTGAAGTATTGAAAATTAGTTGTGTGAAAAATAAAAAATTTATATAAGAATCGAAAAAAAAAAAAATGCTGTCAAGGTTGGCCCATGTTGTTTAGGTTGGCCCACTCCTGAAAATCGACAAAATGTATGCTGAAATGTTCGAAGAATGATTAGAAAAAATTTACTGAATGAGAAAAAAAATTAAATTCGTCAGTGACGGTGGAAATGTCCTCGTATTCAGTCGACACTTTATCTAAATATCGTCGCAAGGTAGTACGTGGCAGGTTGTACAACAGTGCCGCAGCTCTCACTGTCTCGTTACCTAACTTAATAGCCCTAATGGCTTGAACAACATCCGCCAAATTGACGTTGCCCCGATCGGTCTTTCGCTTGTTCCGAGATGTGCTGCTAAAATTAAAAAAAACCACTTTGCATGATTTTACATTTTTATTCCTCTACATTCTATCAAAATTTACTGCAATATTTTTTATATTTTTTCCGACAATTTTTGTGCATGATTTTTCATGTTATTTTCTCTTTAGTCGATCAAATTTCACTAAAGCTAACCTTTCAGAGCACAAAAACTTAACGCGGCGTTGTTATAACCCGGATTGAAAAAAAATCAGGTACGGCGTCGGCCGATATTAGTTGATGTCGGCTAATATCAACACCGATATCGGTCGATGTCGACTGATACCAAATACCGATATCGGCGAATGTCAGCTGATGTCGACACTGATATTAGACACTACCATTATCTTTTTTTTCGATTGGGTACGTGCCTTAACGCACACAATGATGGCGGGCCAACCCTGACTACACAAGTGGGCCAACCTTGACGACATACACCATGGTGGCATTGCGTCACACCATAAACAAACCGGTTACGCAATTAAATTTCTCTCACGATTTATTCTTGGAGGCTAACCACACAACATATTTTAGATGCTTACCTTGACGAATTCATGTTTTCGCTTTAAAATTCGATGCTCTATTCACTGATGCTGGAAAACTTTTTTTGTCATTGACAAGTCACTAAGTGCACAAAACGTTTCAACTTCACGGTCCGAAATGAGTAATGTCACAAAAAGTTCGCTGTTATTGAGAGAAGTTTTCCTACAACCGCACATAGGTGGCGCCAGTTGTCTACACTGAAAAATCACAGTGGGCCGACCTAGACTACGGGCCAACCCTGACGACATTCCCCTACTTTTTTTAGGAGTTGCTTTGGGAACAATTTTCTATTTTTAATACTTTTTTTTGCTTACTAAAGACTTCTGTTGAAGATGTATGGACGAGGAAGAAGTGATTTTATACAACTACTACTTTTTTACTAATAGTTTTGGTACTTTTTTTGCTACCACTACTCTTTCTAATAGTATTTTTAATACTTTTACGCACCTCAAGACTAACCTAACTTGGTGCTACTACTTTTTGCAATACTACTTTTAGTGGTTTAATGCAACTACTACTTTTTTTAGGAGTTGCTTTGGGAACAATTTTCTATTTTTAATATAATTTTTGATACTAGTTTTGATTTCTAAAGACTTCTGTCGAAGCTATATGGACGAGAAAGAAGTGACTTTATACAACTACTACTTTTCTTACCAAAAGTTTTGGTACTTTTTTTGCTGCTACTACTACAATTCACAGTCAACTAGGCTTCCTAAGGAGCTCAAACTGGTTCATTCAATGCGAGGACTTAAGCTCGATTGATTGTGATACCACAATGGGTTTTCATGGCCTGAGTTGGCTCTGTCTTCCAGAAGAAGAAAGACTCATCTAGGTAACTTCTTCTTCGACTTCTAGAGGATCTAGTCGACAGGACATTTCATAGTCTACTAGGCTTCTTAAGGAAGAGCAGTTACACCCATCTACCTACCCATACTTGTTTTTTTTAAACGACTTTTGTGTTAATTTTCGACTACTTTTTACAGTAGAAGAAGACCTAAAAATTCTGAGCATCAAGAAGTGAAGATCAACTTCTAGAAATCGAAATTATTGGACAAGATAGATAAGTGAATTATATATACAACACTATGACCAGCCTCTTTTATACTTCCACCTCCAACTTTTCTACTACTCTTTTGACTCTTTACTCTACTACAACTTTTCACTTTACTGTAACTTTTCAATTTTGTTTTACTACTTTCTGCTATAAACTCTACAATTTTTTCATCTCTACTTCATTTATGGTTTTGCATTTTCTTACACTTGCTTTCGTTTTTTGTCAAATTTTTTCTTCATCATTTCTGCGCCTTTTTTTTTGCCTTGTCGCGCAAACACATTTTTGTCTGTGTGTGTGTGTGTGTGATCGGTTTGTTGAATTTTTTTTACAGTCAGCAGCTGCACGGCCGGATGTGGGCGGTTGACACTGAACAAAAAGTGGCATATTTGCAATTTCCTGTCTGTGTGAGGCACGTTGGCAACACTGGCAAATGATACTCATGAATATTAAAGTTGTGCTTGCATGGGGCTTAAGTAAATGATGGCATGAATTTGTAATAATTTGTGCAAATATTTACAACAACAACACTAATAACAACAACAACAACAATCAAGAAAATAGAAACCCAGTAAATAGGAGCGAAATTTCTTATAGCCGGAAAAAGTGTAGTTAACATTAAGGAAAAATGAGCAAAACTAGCAAGTCGAGGGCACAAGTTTATTTTAAGTGTGTGTGTGTGTGTGTGTTCGTGTGCAGGATATGGTGCGCCAACACGCCATCAAAGTGCGCGCTTTCGAATTTTATGTAAAAAAGTAGCAGCAGTTGCCGTCGAAGCGTGGAAGAAAAAAGCAAAACACGGGAAGCATCAACCAACTTTAAATTCAACTTAAAGCGCTGTTGAGCATTTTTATGGGTGTGAGTGAGTGTGAGTGTGTGTGTGTGTGGCACGCAAAATGCTGCATGTGTGTTCTTGTTCATTTGTATATGGCAGCAGTTGGCTAACATTTTTTCGATTTTTACACGCAAAGAAAAACGAATAGCCGACAGGTTTTCAGTAGTTAGAAGAATATAGAAAAATACGAAAACCGAAAAATACTCGGCAGCAGCTTCTGCTTCTTTACTCGCTCAGTCTGTCGAAAAAGCATAACGTTTAAATTATGCCACATGCATAATGCAGCAACAGCATCCAGCCAGCCCAGGCAACAACAGCGTCCAACAGCACTTGCTGCAACTTCAACTTCAACAGCAACAACAACATGACAGCATCGGCCCATGACAGTCTCTGGCACTTCTTGAGTTGCGCTTCGTCTTCGCTTCGGACGCTTCGCCTTGCAGTTGTGTGGCCGGCGTCAACTCCTCTTGGCCACTTCTGCCACTTTGGCTTGGCCTTAAATTGTAGTTTATGACTCTTTTCGTCGGTATGGCATGTTGTGCGCTATGCTTCAAAGGACTAGCAAGTGGGCGTGAGAGAGTCCATATGACAAATGTTACAGATTTATGCTAAACCTTGTCGATTTGTTACTGATGGGTAGCCGATAAGAATTTTGTGACAAGCTCAAACTAGTTCAATGAGTGATCGGTCCTAAGTATGCTCGACTATTTGTGGTATCACAATGGGTCTTCATGGCTCAAATGGGCTTGGATCAGCCACTCCTACCTTTCAATCCACTGGGTACGTTTTCGCCCAATTAGTCCTGTCCATTCATAGTGTCCTTCAGTTGCTATGGTGTAAGTTACCTCATCGTCAACTTCCTTAGTCCATCTAAGCCTGGGACAAACTTTCGTCTGGTTTGGTAACACCGTGCGACAGCATTTTTCACACCGGGAAATATCCTAATGTGCTAATGTAATATTGCGTACTCAGTTTTTCATTTCTACATCCCTTGTCCTTTTAAAAGGACTTCAAAATTTTGAAGGGGATAAAAAATAAAGAAAATATAAAAATACTTAATCTCGTTAGAATATGGCGATATGTATATCAAATGAAAGAAGAAAGGCTCAAGAATCTAAATATAATTGATTTTTTATCTATTTGTAAAAAAAAAGGATATGGAAAAAGTCCTTTGAAAATTTTAATCCTTTATATCCTTGAAAATTTGTATAGAATTTTCTTGAAAAGTAAGTATGTTTAAACCCCAAATCTCCCTGATCACGTGTCAAAATTTCATTACTCTAACTTTATTAGTTCGAAAGTTATTAAAAAAAGGCGGAAGCTGCAATTCAAATGAAGTACAAAAATTCAAATTTATTTGTGTATCAGTATTTTAAATAATAAAAAGACACAAAATCAATTAAGCGAAATAATACTTACTTTTCAAGAAAATTCTCTACAAATTTTCAAGGTTATAAAGGATTAAAATTTTCAAAGGACCTTTTTCATATATTTTTTTTAGAAAGAAATACAAAATTAATTTTATTTAAATTCTTGAGCCTTTCTTCTTTCATTTGATATACATATCGCCATATTCTAACGAGGTGAAGTATTTTTTATATTTTTTTTTATTTTTTATACCCTTCAAAATTTTGAAGTCCTTTTAAAAGGACAAAGGATGTAGAAATTAAAAACTGAGTACGCAGTATTACTATGTTTGGTCTCTAGTTTCACGCCCATATGGATTTTTTTTGTGTGAAAATTTTTTTTAATTTTTGTCGCATGGTGTAATCAGTGACGAGTAGAATTTTTTGTGGAATATACATACTTTTAATTTATTTTATTACATCTTCGGCTCATCTGAGTCTCTCGGTTTTGATGGCGGCCATGATGTCAGGGCTGTTATAGAGCTCTGAGTCTCTCGGTTTTAATAGCCGCCATGATGTCAGGGCTGTTATAGGGCTCTGAGTCTCGGTTTTGATGGCGTTTATGATGTCAGGGCTGTTATAGAGCTCTGAGTCTCTTGGTTTCGATGATGGCTATGATGTCAGGGCTGTTATAGAATTCTGAGTCTCTTGGTTTCGATGATCGCCATGATGTCAAGGCTGCTATAGAGCTCTGAGTCTCGGTTTTAAGGGGCCCGAACACTGTAAACTGCGATTTTTCATATGTTTTTTATTTTATTTATTAAAAAAAAACGGACGTTCCGATTTACATGAAACTTTACACATATGTTAATAAATGTCTAGATTATCGAAAAAAAGGGTCATTTTAAAAAGACGACATTTTGGATCAGCTACAAACATGGCCGCCAAAAAAAAAAAAAATTTGGGAACAATTTTCTATTTTTAATATAATTTTTGATACTAGTTTTGATTTCTAAAGACTTCTGTCGAAGCTATATGGACGAGAAAGAAGTGACTTTATACAACTACTACTTTTCTTACCAAAAGTTTTGGTACTTTTTTTGCTGCTACTACTACAATTCACAGTCAACTAGGCTTCCTAAGGAGCTCAAACTGGTTCATTCAATGCGAGGACTTAAGCTCGATTGATTGTGATACCACAATGGGTTTTCATGGCCTGAGTTGGCTCTGTCTTCCAGAAGAAGAAAGACTCATCTAGGTAACTTCTTCTTCGACTTCTAGAGGATCTAGTCGACAGGACATTTCATAGTCTACTAGGCTTCTTAAGGAAGAGCAGTTACACCCATCTACCTACCCATACTTGTTTTTTTTAAACGACTTTTGTGTTAATTTTCGACTACTTTTTACAGTAGAAGAAGACCTAAAAATTCTGAGCATCAAGAAGTGAAGATCAACTTCTAGAAATCGAAATTATTGGACAAGATAGATAAGTGAATTATATATACAACACTATGACCAGCCTCTTTTATACTTCCACCTCCAACTTTTCTTTTCGCATGGTGTAATCAGTGACGAGTAGAATTTTTTGTGGAATATACATACTTTTAATTTATTTTATTACATCTTCGGCTCATCTGAGTCTCTCGGTTTTGATGGCGGCCATGATGTCAGGGCTGTTATAGAGCTCTGAGTCTCTCGGTTTTAATAGCCGCCATGATGTCAGGGCTGTTATAGGGCTCTGAGTCTCGGTTTTGATGGCGTTTATGATGTCAGGGCTGTTATAGAGCTCTGAGTCTCTTGGTTTCGATGATGGCTATGATGTCAGGGCTGTTATAGAATTCTGAGTCTCTTGGTTTCGATGATCGCCATGATGTCAAGGCTGCTATAGAGCTCTGAGTCTCGGTTTTAAGGGGCCCGAACACTGTAAACTGCGATTTTTCATATGTTTTTTATTTTATTTATTAAAAAAAAACGGACGTTCCGATTTACATGAAACTTTACACATATGTTAATAAATGTCTAGATTATCGAAAAAAAGGGTCATTTTAAAAAGACGACATTTTGGATCAGCTACAAACATGGCCGCCAAAAAAAAAAAAAATTTTTTTTCGATAATCTAGACATTTATTAACATATGTGTAAAGTTTCATGTAAATCGGAACGTCCGTTTTTTTTTAATAAATAAAATAAAAAACATATGAAAAATCGCAGTTTACAGTGTTCGGGCCCCTTAACGGACTTTTATGATGCCAGGGCTGTTATAGAGCGCTGAGTTTCTCGGTTGAAAAGGCTTTTATGATGTTAAGGCTGTTATAGAGCTCTGAGTCTTTTGGAGTCTTTGGAGCTGTTATAGAGCCCTTAGTTTCTCGGTTTTAATAGCGGCCATAATGTCAGAGTCCTTATAGAAACACTCAAGCTCTCGGACCTTTGCCTAAACCAAATTAGAATTGTATTTTCAAAAATTCTCAAAATGCTAAAGTCGTTCATGTTCAACCGTAAAGTGTGCCATGGTTTTTTTCATTTTGGTTGAAACAATTTATATCGCCTCCCCAAAAATTGACTACTACTACTACTACTACATACTACAGCAAATACTAACAACAACAACACAAACGTTGATGCTTTTGACATGTTTCATGCTGGAAATTTTGTAGCCTCAGTTACAGTCTTTGCCGAAAACATTTCAAAGGCAGCTGAGATGCAGCGCATAGAAAGAGAGAGAGAGATACAGCAACAAATAGCAACAGCAAGGCGTTAAATTTTATGTTCATATCTGGCGCAGTTCGCTTGCCTGCCTCACATATTTTATGGTATGCGCCCTGAAATATGCTGCTTCACTTAATGCTTAAGCAATTCTCGTCTACTTGCCTTAACTTGTAAGTGGCCATCTATCTCGCTCATTTCTATCTCTCTCTATCTTTCATGCACACACTCTGGGTACGTTGACACGTTTTGGGTCACATGCACATGTGACAGTTTCGTAAGTTTTGAAAATGTTTCGCTTCGTTGTTTTTCTTTTTGGTGCAATTACTTTACGAATGAGAACGCAGACTTTTGTAGTTTGCGAGGACTTTAATTTGGGTTTTTTTTAATAGAAATATTAAACAAAATAAAGTGTTTATACGTTTTGCCGGGTTGTTGGGAACGTACTATTCATACTAGAGGGAAAAAGTCGGTATGGGACTCAACTCACAGGCTTCAAAGGAACATTTACGCATTTACATTCATGTTGAGTAAAGCATTTTAAATTTTATTTATATGAAATTTTAGAAACCTATGCGTTGTAAAAAGCAATTTTTTCCTTTTACTGGCTATCACTCGTTAGGCGATTTGAGTTATCAGAATATTTTTCCTTTTACTGGATTTGGATTCGAACAAAAAACTTAACTTAACAAACCAACTATGAACTAACAACCGTAGTGATTTACAAGTCGAGCTTAAGGTGATCCAGCTAGCAGAACAAAGATTGTAATCAATAGTTGACTTTCGATATATATCGTCGCTAGAATAATGAAATAGTGTAACATGAAAAGTATAGTTTTGAGAAAAACGAATTGGAAGTTTTTATAGACCAATCGATCTACTTTAAACTTTAATTGTACGCGTCTTATTAAAAATATTCACATCTTAAATACACCACACTTTTCACTGATTTCTTAGCTGTTAATCCACAAAAAAAGATGTAATCATGTTTACTTAGAAACACCATTAAAGCCCATTTTTCTGAAAGCATCTGCTTATACACTATTTTATCTTCGAACATTTTTACATGAAATCATTATACACTATTTTATTTGTACGGGATACATCATTTCATTTCTGGTTATACACTGTTTTATTAGTTTAATTTAAAGTAAAGACAGAACAAAAAACAGCGTAAATGACCTTATGTTATGGTCGAAGAATGAAAAGAGAGAATAGATGCATGCGGTACGAATTGTGAATGATTTATTATAATACATACTCGTATAAATTTGCATGAAGAGAACACATAAATAAAAGGTAAGACAAGTAAAAGAAGAATAAAGGTAAGGAGGTGTGTGTATGACAATAAACAACAATAAGGAAAGTAAGTTACACCATGACTTAAGGGGGGAACTACCTTTAGACACTTCAAAAAATCGATTTTTATCGATAATAATCGATAGGTATATTGCCTTAGAATATCGTGTCAAAGTTTCAAAAGGTAATTCTCGAAATTGTGGAAGAGATGCATCCCGGAAATGACTGGCGCCGAGCTCGCCGAGCGCAAACCGCAAACTTTAAACGGCATTTTCTCGAAACCATGTTTTTCAAAATTGTGTAAGTGATAATAAAATTACTAATGAACAGATTTTCATTATCTAGCATTCATTTTAAAGAGCATAAAAAATTGTTCTATCTAAACTAAAGATTTAAAAAACAAAACATTTTTAGACATTTTTTGACTGCATATATAACAAAATTTCTTGTGAAAATCCTAATTTTTTTTTGTGAAGCCTGTTTTAGAGGGTTAATTTTCGAATTTCGTAAAAATTTTAGTTCATCGACGATAGAAAACCCTGTCGAGTAAGAAAATGTTTGGTTTTTTTATTTCAGACTAAAATTGCGGCCAGCATCACTTACACAATTTACGATGTCAGCGGCGATATGACTTACAGAATCATTGAAATATTTGTTAAATTTCTGTTTTCACTTTTACAAAAATGTTTTTTTTTTACCTCAGACATCACTGTAAATATATATTATATTGATTTGAAAAGAACTGTTTTCATTTCCCTGTAAATCGACTGTAAAAAATACCTTTTTTTCGGCCTCTAAAGGTAGTTCCCCCCTTAAGTATGTAAATTTAGATAATTAAATAATAAGTAATAGAAACAGGATTTGGTTTAACATATTTAATTAATTTAACTATCGCTTTCATCATCATACCAATTGTGAAGTCTGTAAGTTCTCAAAAAACAATTCAGCATCTTTATTCAGCAATCCTTCAGCACATAATTTTAATAAGTCCCGCTTTTTGGCTGCAGATACTGGAAGATGGGAGGAGTATTTTTTTTAGCTTGACGCTTTTTGAAGTCCACGTTTTTCGAACCCTCTTCTATGGATTTACTGGTATACTGTTGAACTGCTCCGCTTCCCAATCCGTTTGAAAGAAAAGTTGTGAGCTATCATGCTTGCAAGCCTTAATTACTTTTATGTGAAGCCTTCTTGAAATTTCATGGAAAACTATCAAGAAGTTTCTTTAAATCATAAAAGTCAGCATACTCCATCTCTTTGGTAAAATATGGATTCTGACATCTCGCATTCCGCATAATTGTTTCCCATTCTTTAGGGTAATTTGTAATTTTAATTTTTTTTGCATGCTCGATGGTTGAATGCATTGAGCCTACCTCCATTTGTGTGTTTCCGGACTACAAAAACTTTATTTGGATTATATCAAACCGCAAGTTCATGCTACAGTACATTAATAGAGCGGCAATGTATGTATCTATAAACAATAGAATAAAAAATATTATAGTAAGATACAGGCAGCCGCCGTAGCTCAGCTGGCTAGTGCGTTGGGCCGCGAGTCAAATGCGACGCTCGAACCCAGGTTCAAGACTCCGTTGCTGCTAACACCGAAAAAAAAAGAAAAACAAAAATTTTTCTTTCGGCGGCTGTCCTCTCAGCAGGAAATGGCAAACCTCTGAGAGTAATATTGCCTATGAAAAAGCTCCCAACTCGCCGTTCGGAATCGGCATAAAACTGTAGGTCCCTTCCAACCTTGTACAAATTCGCACGCACAACACGGATGGTTGCGGGTAGCTAGGCCTTAGTCTCGTAATCGGGCTGTCGTGCCAGTCAAGAAGAGTAAGATACAGTAACGGTATGGACAGCTAACCTTTTTTTTCCACCGCAACAGTCCGAATACAATATAATATTTTTCACGAGGTTTGGTAGAGCAGATAAAAGTGTAAAGTTGACCCTTTTTCATCAGACCCACGATTTCCATTATTTTCGTGCCAAAAGTAACAGAAGCCTTCTTTAGTTACCAAATCGAATAATGTGTTGTTGTATGTGCAAAATTTCCTTCTATAACAAGAAGAACTGACTTGCGAACAAACTATGATACAAATTACAAATTTTTATTGACTGGATTTTTAAAAAGAAAAAACTTTTTGCAAGCATCTTTCTTTGGCTGATGAAACGCGTAGTTATATTCGTTGTTAAAAATTTGTTTATATTTATGATACTTAATCATAGAATTGAGATGCAATTCCTTAAAAAACTCAAACATCCGTGTAATATTTAAGTTGGGAGATAGGTATAATCACGTTGAACTTTTTCGTACATAATGAGCCTCAACGCAGGGAAATGAAGTAATATGTGAACTAACGTAGCTTAACTCAAATTCATCAATTTTTTTTTGTATTGCGCTGGGTTCCACGTCTGTCTAATGTGAAATCTTTTCCCGAACTTTCCTTTTTTTTAAACCATAACAGCTCCATCAGACACATTCAGCGTTTTTAGATAAAATTTGCTTGCAAATTCTTTGCTCACGTAGCCTATGGATGGATGGATGGATGTGAGGGGGAGCCGAGGAAATAACCTAAGGGAGGTCATTACCTCAAGCACTCAGGCTTTATAGCCCATTGTACTTAAGGCTCAGGAAAAAGGTTGATAGAGGAGATTGGAATGGGAAAGAGAAAAAGAGAAAGTGGGTGGAAAGGGAGAAAGGGCTATGAGGTCTCCTGTGCAAATTTCCCGGACTCATTAATGAATCTCAGGAGATCACACAGGGTGAGAGAATGAACTTCGTCCATTCTCATTACATCTGAACCCAGCGTGCGCAATCTCGTTCTAGAGAAGGCAGGACATGCACAGAGAAAGTGCTCTGTACTATCAACCTCCTCCAGGCAAGACATGCAAGTCGGATCCTCGATGACGCCCATGTTGGCCATATGTCGCCCCCATGGATTGTGTCCTGTAATTAACCCGACCATTCGACGGAGGTCTTTCCTTCCCAGCTTCAGGAGGAAATTCCCTGCTTTCCTGTTCGGGCTTTTCACAAAACACTTGGCAGTTTTACAGCTTCCCAAGCTAGACCAACGTTCTCTGTGTAGGTTATTTACACAGGACCTGATCCAGTCCAGGGTTCCTGCTAGACTGGTGCCGATTATTGGTTCTGGTCCCATGGGTGTACACCCTGATCCACAGTTAGCCAGTTCATCGGCAGTTTCGTTACCTAGAACACCACAGTGTCCCGGAACCCAGATAAGTTGGAGCTTATTACGTCTCGCGACTGATTTTAGCTTCAACTTACATTCTTGGACAATCTTAGAGGTAACACGCGCGTTCTCCAGGGCCTTAAGTGCAGCTTGACTGTCACTACAGACTCCTATATGTTTCCCGCACCATTTCCTCCCAATTATCCATTCCGCTACCTTCAGAATGGCGAAGACTTCCATCTGAAAGACGGTAGTCAGCCCACCCAGTGAGTAGTAGCAGTTGACACTTCCATCGAGGTGCCATCCAGCTCCAGTACCTTTATCGGTCTTGGATCCGTCAGTGAAGAAAAAAAAACGTAGCCTATACTCAAAACTATTTTGTCGCCTGTTTAAGCTCACTGTCATCCTTTTGCACGGTCTAGTTAGGATGGTATTATTTATAAATTGCCTTTGCTTGGCAAAGTTGGCTAAACTCCAAAACTCTTCATTTATTTCAATCCGATCGTGGTCAGAAAACAATTCACTGCATTTGTACTTGCAAGTACAAACCCACACTTTTGGCACTTTTGCCGGTATAATGTGAAGGTATTTTTCATCATATATGCAATCTACAAGTAAATTGATAAGAATTGTATAATTATGTAGACTCTATTCCTTATAACTAACTACTTTTTATACGGTATAAAACAGTGTATAATACATTCTTAAAATTAAAACAGTATATATAAAAACTTGAAATGATGTATACGCTTATACACCGTTTTGTTTGTTCGAAGGCTTCAAGGAATTGACAAAATGTAAAGAAATAGAATAGTGTATAACACGGATACACTATTTCATTTCAAATTTTGTTTGCATATTCAGAAAAATGAATTGATGTATGTCGATTTTACACTATTTTAATATTCACATTTTTAAGCTGCCTGTGAAAGTTATTAGCAAAATAATGAAGTAAAATACTTTACGTTATTTTAATATTTTAAGAATTTCTTTGGGATTTGCTTAAAAATAGTGTAAGTGCACCATACACTATTTGTAAACAATTGTAGTACTTACACCATTATTATACAAATAAGTTTTTCGCAAATAAATTGGTGAGCCAAAAAGATGTTTAAGAAAACTAAAGATTTTTCTAATAGATTAAAGGATTGTCTATCCAATGGTGCAATTATCGAATAATAGTGTATGTGACACTTACACTGTTTCTTTATTCCAGCGACGATATCTTAGTATAATAACTATTTGTGCACCTATGCACTGACCTTCCTATCTTTCTTCGGACCTTATTGTCATAAAGTTAACATCGATGCCTTAACCCAGTTCACTCTGACTGATACTTAAATACATATGTAACACTTGGGAGTATCTAAAGTAAGAATTTATCGCTTTTGCCGAATCACAGCAGATCAACGGCGGCCTAAGTGCGCTCACTTGAACGGGACAGACAGCTAAACAGACTGAGAAAAAGACATATTTAACTGAATCCATTTCCCTGACCACATGAACACCTACTAACTACTACGCGTGCCCAGAACTGGAACAGGACCCCAATGTTCCTACAACGATGACGACTGACGATGTTGGCATACGAGGTGTGACAATTAAGTAATGAGACTGATTCCATAAAACTCGTATATTTAAAAATTATTCTACAACTCTGCCATCCCCTTCAAAGTAGTTCCCTTGGGCAGCTATACAACGATTCCAGCGCGTTTTCCATGCTTCGTAACATTTCTGTAACGCTTCAACTGGGATGTCCGCGAGTACCCTCGTCACGGCCGCCTGGATGTCCGTAATCGACTCAAAATGGGTTTCTTTGACCATCGATTTTGTTCTAGGGAACAAAAAAAAGTCACAGGGTGACATATCGGGCGAATAAGGCGGCTGTTGCAACACGGCGATCCCTTTAGAGGCCAAATACTGGGACACGCTGAGGGCGGTGTGGCATGGCGCGTTGTCGTGATGAAGCATCCAGTTACGAGCGATGTCTGGGCGCACCCTGTTGACTCGTTTTCGCAATCTTTCGAGTACTTGGCGATAGTAGACTTGATTTACGGTTTGCCTCGATGCACAGTGATTCGGCTCCATACAACCGCGGGACAAAATTAGAAGGAGTAGTCCGTTCTTCATAAAATTTGGTATACTAGTTAATCGTGGTCTGCTGAACTGAAATCTCCATTTTGTTTTTCTTAAACTTTTGTAGTTTGGCAACGTAATTTGCAATTTTCGTCATTTTTGGTGAGCTATAGCAACGAGTGTGTTGGCTAGATTTTTCAGATTTTACATTTAATCGGTAACGTCAACATGGATAATTGCGAAAAGTAACAGAAATTGTCTTAGGACCTTTTAGTTTTGTAATAAAAACGATAATAATAGACGTATGTTTTGCTTTTTTGCAGTTTTCCCAATTTTTCATGCTGATTGCATACTTTTAGGGATGAATAAAATAAATTTTGTCGAAAAATAGGTGTTTAGACCACTTTTAAAATTGAATTATTTTCTGAGATCGGAAGATATCGGAGGATATAATTACATTATCCGACAAAGAAAGAATGCTTATTAAAATAAAAAAAAATCCAGGAACATACTTTTACATACTTTTTAGATATTTTCCTCTAAGTTTTGCTAATTTTCAGGTTTTTAATTTTGAATAATATTTTAAATTAGAAGTGAAGTAAAAGCTTCAGCTTTGAAAATTTTGAGAAAACATTAAAAGCGAAAATGGCTACATCATTTCTTAATCTATATCGAAAGTTTTAGCAACTTCTTGGTAACCATGTATTTAAAAAACTTTTTTACTCAATAGGCTGAAAAACAGAAAATATGTGTTTAAAATTTTTTGTGAAAAAAGTTCCGACTTTGAGCAGCTCTTGCACTTGCACTAATTATTTTTTCACTAATTCACTAATTATTCTGAGACTATAAATTTTTTGAATTTTGTCTATGGAACGAATCACTGTGCATTGTGTTAAAAATTTGTAAGCTTACAAAATTTTAGCTCGTTTTATCTCGTTCTCACTTATTGCTGTCACAATGAAATCCCGCCAAAAATGGCACTTTTTGTTTAATTCATTTGTTATATGTTTTGTTTTTGTTAAGTTTTTGTTGTTAAGCTCAAGACGAACAAAAAAAAGGCTGCATTAAAAAAATTATATGTATATATATTTTTTTATGAGAAGTTTAATTCCTTGAAAATTACGCAAATTAAAAAAACATCTTTTTAACGTTTGGGAGGAAATTTCAGTATTTTTTTAAGATTTAGGAGAAAGTCATTTCAGGTATCTGGCAACACTGCGGAGAGAAGACTTTTCATGCTTTTCATCTCGATAAAAAAATTAAAAAATTATAACACTGCACAGAGTGTAAAACTCATGCAATCACTTTAAAATTTATGCTGACTGCAAATGACGCCAACAAACGTTAAGTATTGAAATTGAAGAATTCCTTTAGCGTTTTCTTAACACAAGAAGCCAACCACTACATATACATAAAAAAAGGAAACAAAAACTCACTGCACTATAGTTGCTGTTGTTGTTGTTGTTGCAATCATTGGCGCAGCAACACGTAACGCGACGACAAGTGCACTCGGCGACACTCATTCGTCAATATGTTGCAGGCAGCATTGTTGAACGTGTTGTGGTCTGTGTGTGTGTGTGTGCGAGTGTAGGTGTTGCCATTGTGTTTGTTTGCTGTTTGGCTTGATTTGTTATGCATTGAAGTGTACGTGTATATGTGTGTGTGTGTGCTGTTGGCAGCGCAGTGATTCTTTGACTCGATTTCTTTGCATTTTTCAGCGACCGCACTTTGCATCCAACCACAAAAAATGCACAAAATGGCACACTGTTTGGCTGTGTGTGTGTGATTTGACGGAATACAAACCACAATATTGAAGCAGGCAAAAGGCACAAGTCGCAAGTGCCAAGAAACGTTGTGCAAACCGTTTTGCATTTGTGGGATTGCATTGTGTGGCTGCACTGCCGTTTGTCGTCTTCACACTCTTCGTGTTCGCCTCACCGCTCACGGTTTCAGCAATCCCTTTTCCACTTTTTCCACAGCAGACTTTAGTTCTGTTGAAAATCACAGTGCAGTCTTTTAGGCGTTTCAGCGGTTTGGCGGGCGTTTTTGAATTGCAAATTTTGGCGACAACGTCAATTTTGACAGTAGTTTAAAATTGGCGTGGCCAGTGACAGCTGCGCGATTGGCACAAATTCTGATTGTGTTGGTGTATGAAATGGTTGGCGCATTGCAGGATTCGTTGCAGGATTCAATGGAAATGCGTTAAAACTGATTTGATGAAGGTTCAAGTCGATCGCAAGAGACATCTCAAGAGTTCGTTTGCAGTTTGATGAAAACTGGAGAATTTAAAAAATGAGAAAAAATTAAATTTATAAATATTAGTTTAATGCGAATTTCGCATTTATTTAAATCATATTTCGAATGAATATTTTAACTAATTATCACTAAATCTGTTATAACTCAACACAATAGAACAAAACAGAGGTTATGGTTAGGTTAGGTTATGTTATAAAAGGTTATGTTTTAGATTGATTAATAAAACTTAGACGACATTATTAACAATTTTGATCTAATTTTTGGACATTTAGATTGAAACTTGCCTTTAGAAAATAATAGAAAATTATAATGAAAATTTTTTCTACATTTCAACAAATTTTGATCTTTTGATTGTTGATTTGAATTTTGATTTTTGATTTTGAAATTCATAGAAAATTATAATGAGACATTTTTTTACATTTCAACTCATTATTTCTAACCTTTGAGGAATTTTGAACCTTTTCTGTTTGATCTAATTTTTCGAAATTTAGATTGAAACTTGCTTTTAGAAAATCATAGAAAATTATTATGGAAAATTTTTCTACATTTCAACAATTTTTGATCTTTTGATTTTTGATTTGAATTTCGACTTTTAAATTCACAGAAAATCATAATGAGAAATTTTTCTACAATTTAACATTTCAACAAATTTTGATCAAATTTTTCTAATTTTTTTTGGATTGAAACTTGCCTTTAGAAATTCATAGAAAATTATAATGAAAAATGTTTCTACATTTCAACTCATTATTTCTAACCTTTGAGGAATTTTGAACCTTTTCTGTTTCATTAAATTTTTTGACATTTAGATTGAAACTTGCCTTAGAAAATCATAGAAAATTATAATGAGAAATTTTTCTACATTTCAACAATTTTTAATCTTTTGATTTGAATTTTGATTTTGAAATTCTTAGAAAATTATAATGAAACATTTTTCTACAATTTAACATTTCAACAAATTTGTATCTAATTTTTCGACTTTTGCATTGAAACTTGGCTTTAGAAATTCATAGAAAATTATAATGAAAAATGTTTCTACATTTCAACTCATTATTTCTAACCTTTGAGGAATTTTGAACCTTTTCTGTTTGATCTAATTTTTCGGCATTTAGATTGAAACTTGCCTTTAGAAAATCATGGAAAATTATAATGAACATTTTTTCTACATTTCAACAATTTTTGGTCTTTTGATTTTTGATTTGAATTTTGATTTTGAAATTCATAGAAAATCATAATGAGAAATTTTTCTACAATTTAACGTTTCAACAAATTTTGATCTAATTTTTCTAATTTTTTTTTTGGATTGAAACTTACCTTTAGAAATTTATAGAAAATTATAATTAGAAAACTTTCTACATTTCAACTCATTATTTCTAACCTTTGAGGAATTTTGAACCTTTTCTGTTTTGTAATTTGTCTTTAGATATTTCTAGAAAAATTATATTCAAGCTTAATCAGTGACAAAGGACATTCTTACTGTTTTAAGCCCATCAAAATATTTCAAAGTTCAAAGTTTAAATGAAAGTTGAAATCAAGTCTTAAATAAATCTTAAAAAAAACATTTTCTCAACTTAAGTTCAACTAATTTGAATTTCTAATCTGTGAGCAACAGCCACAGTGTTCAGTCAACTTGTGCATTTTGCTTGCAAGTAGCAGTGCATGAAATTCAAGGACAAACCAATTAACCTTGACACGCGACTGGTTGACAGACGTGCGGTGAGACAAAAACAAAAAACGCACACACACACACACAACGAAGGAAACGGCAAAAAGGTGTCCATGCCGTTGAACTTGACTGACACTTTGGCGTTGGTGACTGTGTTGGCAAACAGTCAACAGTTGGAAACACAACAGAACAAAGGCAATGCAAAAAAAACAAAAACCCCTAGAAAACATTCGAAAAAGTCGACTTTGAGCTGAGGCGGAGTAAATGTAAATGTAAATGTGTGCATGTGTGTGTGTAGTAGTTTCTGAAGCTGACATTAAATTTGCATATGTGAATCGGCAGAGGGCGTCACATTGTCAACACGGCAACGCACAGTGTGGCAAGTTCATATAGCAGAGTCACAAAAATTGAAGAAGTATTCATGCATAAATTTTTTTGTTTTTTTTATTTGCCATTGCAACTAGTTTTAAAAAGAAACTAACAAGCAATTTTTTTATCTAACATTACACAATTTAATTTACAATTAAATGAAATTTTGTATGCAGTAAAGAAATTGCTGTGATTTACTGTACTCTCAATGAAATTGGAGTACAGTTACGGCCATCTCTCATACAACTGGATTAGAAAAAACCTTATATTAACAATGAAAATTATCTTAGGTCACAAAAGCCATGTTCATGTATTTTAATATCAATTTATTTTTAAAAGTGTTTATAGATAAAATGAGCTCATTTCAAAAGGAATCGCAATTAAAAATTCAACAAAATCAGAAGTTGCTCTTAGAGGGTTAAAATCTATGACTGACCCCCACTAATTTTTTCTTCTAAATATTTTTGTCAAACATACTTACCCCCTATCTCCAACCCTTAATGAGGCTCCCATACAAAATCAACGTTTTTTGAAAATAGTCTCCCACTGCTCCTACGTTGCTCCCAGACGTATCACATTCAAGACTGACCCCTATTTATTTTCTCTTCCGAATGTTTTTTCTATACATACCTAACCGCTATCTCCAACTTTTAAGAGGGCTGCCATACAAAACTGGCAATTTTCTATGGAATTGGCTCCCCACTTGTAAATGTAACAAAGCAAGCAAGGAAACATCGTATCTCGAAAACTACTAAACCGATTTGAATGATTTTTTTGAACAATTGTCAACATTTTTGAGTACAAAAAATACAAAATTAATTAAATTTCAGAAATTCACCACCAGAGGGCACTTCCCATACAAACGAAGTTGTGACGTTGTCAACTTTTGGGTTTGTAAGAAGCAAAAATCAAAATGTACTGTCGAAACTGCATTGATCCCCCTATTTCGAATACTTTTTTTTTATTAAACGAGCCAACGCGCAGGTGATACCCCTATAAATGCGGGGCATTGTGCTGGTTCAGGAAGGATATATAGGTTGGGAGAAAGGATGTTGGGTGAAGAATTGATGGACTCTTGCCTTGAACCCATCAAGATCATAAGTGCTGGGGATTCCCCCTATTTCGAATATAATTGTAATCGTAATTGATTATCCTAAGCTATCGTTAACAAATTTTTCCTCCAACAACAAAGTTGTTAGTTGTCCAATTAATATGGCATTCAACCAACCGTTGATTAAAAACATTGGTCACTGAAAAGCCAATCTCTCAGCCACTTCCGATTAAATTTCTAATTAAGACTAAACTGAAGATGATGTATTAAAAATGGCTCTAAAGATTTATTTACTTTCAAAAATTTTCGAATTAATCACTTGCTCGAAAATACGTACATAGTGCACATTAAATACGAAATAGTCACAGCGAAAAATTTTACATTTTCAGAGGAGGAGAAGAGAGATTGCACACTAAATACGAAATAGTCACAACTAAAAAATCTCAAATTCTCAGAGGAGGAGAAGAGAGATTGCACACTAAATACGAAATTGTCACAACTAAAAAATCTCAAATTCTTAGAGGAGGAGAAGAGAGAGAAACCCATTGATGCTGCAAAAGCAACTCAAATAATACAAAAACAGATATTTAGTCCGCTTAAAGAAGTGATGACAATGCAATTTTTAAAGTAATTGTACATATAATAAGTATTGATTTATTGAAAAAAGTCGATTTTGGAAAATTTTGAAATGTGACTCTTTTGTATTTAGTGTGCAATATATGTAGTCATGTACGACCCAGAAATGAATACAAAGTATGTATGTAAAAAAATTGAAAATTTCCACTAACTTCGCGCACAAATATACTGGTACCTATTAATAAGAGCATTACAACAAAAACAACAAATTCAATTTTCCCCAATTTACCATAAGTAATGAAAAACAACTAACAATCGCACAACAACAGGCAACAGGCGCGGCCTATATTTCCCTCACACACACACACATACATACGCCCACAGCAAACATATATTACAAAATGATATATTATTACGCATAGTGGCAGCACTGCAGGTGGTGGCGCACAGTGCTGCCACAGCGCCGCACGCATCCAAAGCATGAAGAGAGAATGAACAGTGAACAAAAAACCGGAGACGAGTGGCCCAAAATGCTGCAAATGGCGCAAAATGCAATTAAAATCAGCTATAACAACAACAAAGAGAACAACAACAACTATTATAACTGCACGCACAACAATATGAAATGGTGAAAAATCGTTTACGATTGCAACAATTGCATTTTTAAAACGCATCCATTGGTTGTTAATGCTGAGCGTATGTGTGTGTGTGTGTTTGTGTGTGTGTGCACATTAATGGTAAATTATGCCAATAATATTGGCAACGTTTGTTCGATTAAGAAGCTGCACATATGTGTGTGTGTGAATGTGTGCGTGAGAGTGTTTATATGTATGTGTTGTTGAACTGCGTGTGTGGCATTTAAATTATGCCGGAAATGTGTATTTTTTCATATTTTCCGCCATTTTGTCGTTTTTCATTTTTTGTTTGTTTTTTCTCATTATTGTTGTTGTTTTTTTCTTTTGTTTAATTTGAATTTAAATGTAAAATTTTGCGGTAGTAATTATGGGCGATAAAAGGCAACCACAACGACTGACGATGGGACAGACAATAAAAACCGTTATTAACACACCTTAATGGCAGAGTGGACACGTGTCTAGCGAGTGTATAGGTTAAGCAAGGATCGTTAATAGCGGCAGCGATAACAACAACAACAACAACAATCACAATAATAATAATACATTGTCAGCAAGCGTTAAGGCTCTGTGTGTGTGGCTGTGTGTGTTGCGTGTAGTATTGCTGCATTAATTGCAATGTTGCCACAGTTCTTGAATTCCGTTGGCCAGTTTAAATTTCCCCTCCTGCCATTCTACTCATTTATGAGTAAATTTATACAAAAAACAAGCATATAAAAAAATTATTTTCATTGCTTTATTGTTGGCCACAAGTTGGTTGTTGGATCAAAAATGCCTGCCGGCCTTTTACTTGAACATATAGCTGCAGCTTTAGCATTCATATTCAGTTGACCGATGTGCTCAACGCCCATTTTGCATGCACTCATTGTCAATGTAATTTATATTAATTTTCATAATTATTGCCACTGCTCAGCGCCGTCACGCATTACATAAATACGCACTTTTGCACACGAAACTCGGCCTGGGGATGTGCATTTTTGCGACATGCCTTGCACAAAGAAAACGCCACCGTGTAATATATCACGTGTACATATGTAAAAGTGCATCGATAGACGTTGGTAAATTAACAACACAATGCAAATGACAGTTGTACATATATCAAAAATTTGCATTTTAAAGAATATAAAAAATCATCATATTTCCATACTCGTAGCATAAATTCATAACAATTTAAAGACAGTAAAAAAAACTAAAAAATTAAAATGCAACTAGAATCACAACTTTGAATTGTCTTCATAGTTTTAAAAAAAAATTAATCACAATAAAAAAATAAGGAGGGGGTTGAAGCAAAAATTGATTTAACAATAATTGATTTCAAAATATATCTAACTATAATCAATTTTAATAAAAAATTGATGCAAAAAAAATTCAATTGAAATTTGGGATTCTAGATTTTATAAAAAATGTTTTCAAAAGTTTATAAAAAGTTTATTAAAAAAATTATAAACAGTTAGACAATAAAAAAATAAACAAATTTAAATACAACTAGAATCCTAAATATGAATTTTTTGTTTCATCAATTTTTTAATAAAATTGTTTAATAAAATTTTTTAAATGTTTATAAAAAGTTTAAGACAATAAAAAAATTAAAAAATTAAAATACAACTAGAGTCCCAAATTTGAATTGTATTTTTGTTACATCTATTTTTGATTTAAATTAATTATTGTTAATAAATTTTAAAATTACTTATTGTTAGATAGATTTTGTTCGAACCTCTTCAACTTTATTTGGGAGACCAAATAATCCAACTTGGACAATACTTTGACTACTGAAAGAGGGTTTTCTTTTAAAAGGATTTGTCCCCTTGTGACACTCACAAAAGTCACTCACAATGGGCCGCAATGATTTTGATTGAAAGGGCGAGATTCCTGTACTGTCCTCTGTTCTCTGAGCCTAACCTAACTTAACCCACATTTCCTATATTGCCATTGATTTCCTTCAGATTAGAATTCATATGCAGACGAACCTCGATTATCCATAACAGATGATCGAACATGTCGATAATGGAATATTTCTAAGCATTTGGTGTCACACTTTTTCAGAGACCTACTAGATTACTGATAACTTTGTAACCAAAACCAGTAATCGCTCAAGTTTACTTATTTTAACTCAATGACTCTTAAATCGACGTAGGTGCTTAGTATTTTTTTTACCACAGAATTGCACAACAACTCTCGGCCACATATTGCAAAAGTCGTCCTAGAATTCAATTTGGAAGTTCTACTCCACCCGTCGTATTCACCAGACTTCAGACTTCACTTTGTACAAAGAAGCCAAAAATTGGGTCGAATCTGGGATCGCCTCACACGACGAGGAATTTTTTTCAGTGCAGATTTCGTATGCTGCCTGAAAGATGGGAGAAAAAATCGTGGCTAACGATGGACAATACTTTGAATAAAATACGTTGCACCAATTTCTCTGAATAAAGCTTCAATGTCACTAGAAAATCTTCCCCTTGGTACCTCCAATAAAATTATGAAACCAACTCAACTTCATTAATTTTGGACAGCAAATGGTTCAATAGAGACCATAACTTTGAATTTTACAAGAGATTTACCTCCTACTGGCACTCACAGAAGACACTCACAATGGGCCACAATGATTCCGATTGAGAGTACATGACTCCCGTACACACCTTCCGAATCTAACCTATTCCTAACCATTTCTGAAAATTATACTTGAACAAGGACCCTTCCCCACTTCGTTTAAATAGTTGTTTACACATTCATGCATAACCAAGAAAAAATTGTGTTTCTATAATTATTGCTAACTTGATTAATAGATGTAATCCTATTTAATTGAGGAAGGTGGGGTTGGCTGCATGCCACATAGGCCTTGAAGGCCCATTGTGATACCTAAGAACTGAACATAACATAAACTGGCTCACTCATTGAACCAATTTGAGCTTCTCACAAATCCTAGTTAGACTTATTTAGACTTATTGAGGTAAAAACAGTGGCTATTCTTTATTGTTCCTAGATAATTTATGTTCTCGGCTAATCGAATGATGGTTAATCTAGGTTCGACTGCATCCCATTCACTGATGGCATAAATATTTTCAACTGTCAGGTGAGTCATTTTATGTAAAACGATTTGAACAACCTTCAAGTGGCGTCAAGAGAGTAGAGTCAGTCAACTCTTCAAGAATCCAATGTTATTTGATATCTCGAAAACCAGTCTCTCATATCAAATGAACGCAGAATTTTTGTAAAAACGAATACATTTCATAATCTTCCATATATACAATAATCATGATCAGGGAACGTTAGTTCGTTGAAAATATCAAAGAAAAACGCTGAAATGATAGAAACTAAGAAAACGTGGAGTTTAAACGTAATTTTATTTATTTTTTTTTTTACTTATTTATTTATTTATTAATTTTTTTATTTTCGCTGTTTTTTTATGAAAATTCAACTTTAGTTTGAAAAGGGATCTGGTAAAACGGACGAAATAAAATTCATGCACATGAGTAATTCAAAACGAAAACTATCGCAAAGCAAGGTTTTCGGCAGTTACGAGTTCAGATCAAAACAAGTGTTGATCTTCATGGGGACACCTAACTCCTCAGAAACAGGAACTAGACTCTTCAGATCGAAGCAAGTATAGGACTCCATAAGAGGATATAAGTCCTCAGAAGCAGAAATAAACTAGGAGAAAACGTAATATGTATCTCAGGAGCAGGAACTATTACTGAACAGATTGAAGCATGTGTAGGTATCTATAGGAAGGCCTAACTATCCAGAAAAGGAACTATTAGTCTTCAAATCTTAACATGCATGGGATTTTATAGGAGGACTTAACTCCTCAAAAGCAGAAACTCTCTAGATTGAAACATGTATAAGACTGTATAGGAAGAGTTAGCTCCTCAGAAGCAGGAACTTCTTCTTCCACTTTTCAGAAGCGGAACCTTAAGATCGAAGCAAGTATGGAAATGCATGGGAAAACTCCTCAGAAGCAGGAACTTTTACTCTATAGATCGATGCATGTCTGGAATCCCAAAGGGAGACTTAGCTCCTCAGAAGCAGGAACTAATACTCTTCAGATCGAAGCATGTATAAGAATCCATGGGACGACCTAACTTCTGAGAAGCAGGAACTGTTACTCTTTAGATCGGTGCATAGATGGGATTCCATAGAAAGACCTAACTTCTGAGAAGCAGGAACTGTTACTCTTTAGATTGGTGCATACATGGGATTTCATAGGAAGATCTAACTTCTGAGAAGCAGGAACTGTTACTCTTTAGATCGGTGCATACATGGGATTTCATAGGAAGATCTAACTTCTGAGAAGCAGGAACTGTTACTCTTCAGGTCGAAGCATGTATAGGAATCCATGGGAAGACCTAACTTCTGTGAGCGGGAACTGTTACTCCTCAGATCGAAGCATGCATAGGAATCCATGGGAAGACATAACTTCTGAGAAGCAGGAACTGTTACTCCTCAGATCGAAGCATGTATAGGAATCCATAGGAAGACCTAACTGCTGCGCGCAGGAACTGTTACTCTTCAGGTCGAAGCATGTATAGGAATCCATGGGAAGACTTAACTTCTGAGAAGCAGGAACTGTTACTCTTTAGATCGGTGCATACATGGGATTTCATAGAAAGACCTGACTTCTGAGAAGCAGGAACTGTTACTCCTCAGATCGAAGCATGTATAGGAATCCATAGGAAGACCTAACTCCTGCGCGCAGGAACTGTTACTCTTCAGGTCGAAGCATGTATAGGAATCCATGGGAAGACTTAACTTCTGAAAAGCAGGAACTGTTACTCTTTAGATCGGTGCATACATGGGATTTCATAGGAAGACCTAACTTCTGAGAAGCAGGAACTGTTACTCTTCAGGTCGAAGCATGTATAGGAATCCATGGGACGACCTAACTTCTGAGAAGAAGGAACTGTTACTCTTAACATCGATGCATATATGGGATTCCATAGAAAGAACTAACTTCTGTGAGCGGGAACTATTACTCCTCAGATCGAAGCATGTGTAGGAATCCATGGGAATACATAACTTCTGAGAAGCAGGAACTGTTACTCCTCAGATCGAAGCATGCAGAGGAATCCATGGGAAGACCTAACTTCTGAGAAGCAGGAACTGTTAATCTTCAGATCGAAGCATGTATAGGAATCCATGGGAAGATCTAACTTCTGAGAAGCAGGAACTGTTACTCTTTAGATCGAAGCATATATGGGATTGCATAGGAATACCTAACTTCTGTGAGCAGGAACTGTTACTCTAACTGTTACAGAAGTAGGTCTCCATAGGAAGACTTAACTTAACTCCTCAGAAGCAGGAACTCAGAAGCAGATCGATGCATGTATAGGATTCCATAGGAAGACCTAACTTCTGAAAAGCAGGAACTATTACTCTTCCCCACTATTACTCTTCCCCCACACAAAGGAAGATTTATTTCCTCAGAATCAGAATAATATTATTTTTCGATCGAAGCAAGTTCCTGCTGACGTTACTATGTAAAGAAATCCTAATTTTCCAGAAGGCGTGAAAACAGTTTTCCCTTTCGGTTCATGTATGAGACTATGAAGGAAAGAGACCTGACTTTTCAGTATCAGAACTAAATTACATGCACTTAGATCCAAAATGGGAACAGCAAAGCCTAAAGTTCTCGTTCTCCTTCTAAGCTCCAAGACTTATCGAAATGGTTATAAAGTATCAGATAGCCTTCACAAAATTTAGGCTGACACAACTCTGGTACAACTTTAACACTAACTAATAGAAGAAGCCCTTAGTAAGAAAAATCGCTAATGGACAACAATTTCGGAACTTCTTAGCTCCATTGGATAATTTTGAATGCAAAATAACTAAAGTAGCAAACAAATTAAAGCACTCTATTTCAGAATTATAACACCGTGCGACAAAAATCAAAATATATATATATATTATATCTTAAACTAATAAAGTTAGAAGGACGAAATTCAAGGATGTAGTAGCGTACATAGTAGTCCTTAAGATATATTTTTATCAAAAAAAATTATTGGAAATTTACAAGGATATTCAAGGATAAAGTTTTAAAAGGACATTTTCAATACCTCTTCGTCCTTTTGCACCAAAACATTAAATTTTATAATATTCTGAGGATTTTTCTCTTTCATTTGATACCCATATTGTTATTCTACAATGCGCTTAATTTTTAAAATAAAAATTTTTTTGAAATAAACATATCCTTGAAATTTCAAAGTCCTTTAAAAAAAAATCCTGACGTCAGAGAGAAAAACTAACAACGCAGTTTTACTACATTTGGCCCCTAGTTTCGCGGGTATATAGATTTTTTCGTGTGTAAAATTTGTTGTCGCACGGTGTAACATTGTTCTTTAGTGAGTATTGCGATCCAATTATCACTTAAGTTGGCAAAGTGTTGAACCTTCAGACAAAATGTGGGACTGGGAACTGTGTTTTCATTTTTGTATACTTTTATATAAATACTTTTTTGTATACGTAAAAACTTAATCAGCATAAAATCAGAATCGCAAAACAAGTCCTCGCACTTTAACTGCCCTTTTCATTTGACTACAGGACCAAAGTTTGTCATATAACTTCTATGGGGACATTTTTGTTTCACGTGTGTCTTCTTCAGTTCATGACAACAGGCAATAAAAGAACTTTGGCCTCGTAAGCTTTACAATGCACGTATCCACTCGTACAATCTTACTTTCTTCATTGTCCTTTCGATGTCAGCTTCGAACACCCGCTTCTCTGAAGCTTCATGTCAACGATGTAACATTTAAGCATTGGATTTTTCCATCAATTTATTTGTTATCCTTTGGCGCTTAGAGAACACTGATTTCATATGTCTACACTAGTTGCCATTTTATTACAAAAGTTAGCCAGATTTCATAACGTAACTTGCACCCATCTCCGCCATCGCATACACAACGAATCTCTTTCTATTCGCGAATCCTGAAAAGATCCTTCCCTGCGGATGGGCAAGAAAAACTTTTGCATAAGACAAGTCAGACGGTGCGGCAAGTGCTGAAGGAATTCCCAGCAAGCCGACTTCATAAATACGCAATTTGGCCAGCGGATAGGGAGAGCGCACAAGTGCAACTCAATGCGTATCTATCGACACGTTTGGCCTTTACGGCGCTAAGAAAGTCCGTTGATTTGTGGACATTTGTATTTGTTTTTTGGAGATTTGGGATATAAAAATGTATGTGAGAAACTGGCAGCTGAAGTGGGCCAAACTATGCGAAAACTTATCAAATATCAATAGACAACTTACAAAAACAAAAAAAAGGATACACAGCGCGCCGAACAGTTGGCGACGGCGACGTGGAAGCTCATCATTACAGGTTGCCAGGGCGCAGTGCAACGGCAACGGCACTGGCACAGACAGTCAACTGGGTGAAAAGTGCGTGGGCAACAGCTGTGCCGAAGTTGACCAGCATGTGCGTGTCTGTGTGTGTGTGTGTGTGTTAAATTTGTTGGGTGGCGCTAAGATGTGACATGTCACAAACTTTTTGCACAAAATAAACGCTTTTCAATAACTATGGACAGCAACAAGGTTGCAATTCCCCACACGCCACCAAACTGACACAGCGACAGCCAACAACAAAAGTTCCAAATATGAGAGAAAAAAAACACGCAGCAAAACTTATTGTCATTGATGCGTAAGTTTTTCTCAATTTCGTACACGTTTCTTTTTTTATTGAAGCTCCATGCATTTTTTGCTCGTTTGTCTCGTTGCCCAACGAGCATTTTAACGCCGCTGGGGCAACTTTTCCAATAATTCCTGCCGTGCGCTTTGATTTTGTCTGCGCATTAATGCATGTCCTTAGGGGCGTATGGGCGTATCCTTTCGTTTGGAATTACTTTTGAAAGTTTGCCGTTGTCGATTTTTGTCGCATGGCTCGCTGTGAAACATGTCCATAAAAATGTAAAACAAATGAGCAACGCAACATTTTGGTGTCAGACGGCTGTTTGATTTTTGTTCAATGTGTTCACGGAGAAAGTTGCAGGAATTCGCAGTTTTTCTTAAACGCACTTTAAGCATATTTCAAGTTTATGATTTTCCCTTTTTTAATTTGCCAACAAACATGAAATTTTATTGCATCAAAATTTAATAGAACAAGTTTTCTAACAATTACACTGTACAACAAAAAAAAATAGAAATAAATAACAAGAAATGAAACATGAAATTTTATTGCATCAAAATTTAATAGATCAAGTTTTCTAACAATTACACTGTAGAACAAAAATAAAAATAAAAATTAAAATAAATAACAGCTGACAACGGATTTTTGTAGAAGGCTAAAAAAATATACGTGTATCGGCGTTTTGAAAGTGTACGTCTGAATTTTTTGTTTATTTTTTTTTAGAGTGGTCAACATTTTCCAATTTTTGCATATTCTTATTGTGAACTGGCATACGAAAACCATGTAAGCTTACAATTCAGGTTCATGAGTTGTTCAGCAATTTGATGTAAAATACTACGAGGAACATTTTTCTGAAACACTTTAACCCTCTAGCTCCCATATTTATGGGTCAATTCGACCCTCTTTTTCTAAAATGCCAAACATTTCCTTTAAAACTGGACTTTTTAAGAACGAAATGTATCACGAAAATATTTGCCATAAATTTCTACTATAGGTCTTTGAATGCATCAACGCTCAGAAATTAACTTAAACGCCAGAAATAAACCAAAACTGAAAATAGCTAATAATTGGTCGCGATTTTTTATATTTTATTTTTATTATTAATATATTTTTTAATTTTTTTTTTATAAAATCCGGCCCACTGTTTCATGACCGTTTCGATATACTTATGTCTTGTGGCTCAGAAGGGGAACGAGAACGTTGGGCTTTGCAATTTCTTGTTATGCAAACCAATACATGATTTGCTCCGAAAGAGACAAGAATTGGTATTCTTTGTATTCAAGATTTTGAGGAGTTGAGAATTCTTTGTAGTTAGTGGCGATTCAAAAACAATCACAAAAACGGTCAGAGTTCCGGATTAGTAGATTTTTAATGGAAATTTTAACTTCAGCTATCAGACGTCGACTTATTGCTTAGTTTTGAATAAATTAAAAGAAAAAATTAAACTAATTTTAAAATAATTTAAAACAAGATTTTCGTAACGTTGCACTTTTAAAAGAAAATTTTTTTCTAATAGTTAAAAAAGCCCACCCAAATTTTTTTCTATCTCTTTAGATTTTTAAACCAAACATTGTCCCAGATTATTTAGACATAAAAACTTGTCCTTATTTTTTCCTACAACCTGTCATAAACTTTTTGAATCTCGTACTTCTGCTCATTATTCTCCATTTTTTCTTTTCTTCATTTCTTTATTTTTTTTGCCTATCCCTATTTCTTTCTTTTTTCGTGTCTTTTTTTCTTTAACTTGATTTCTTTTTTCCCTTCTAACTATATGTTTTTATTTCTTTTTTTCTTTAGTCTTTATTTCTTTCTCTCATCTTTTCTTTCTTCTGTTTTCTTTCATTAATTTTTCTTTAATTTTTTGCACAATTTTTTTTATTATTTCTACCTTTCATTATTATTTTTTATTCTTTCTATTTTTCTTTCGTTGTATTTTTCGCTTTCTTTAATTTCTTTTTATTATTTTCAATATTTGTATCTATATTTCTTTCGGCCTTTCTTTTTTCTTAATTTGTATTTCTTTCTTTTTTACTTTTTTATTTCTGTCATTATTTCTTTTTTCACTCTCTATTTATTTTTTCCTTTTGCTCTATTTTTCGTTCTTTCTTGTTTTTTCTTCTTTTTGCATTCACATTAAAGTAAAAGTTCCTAAAGGTTCCTGTTTTCCTTGTTTTGGTTTCTATGATCTTTAATTTTTATCTTAAAGTTTTCTTGTATTTTTGTCTAGTTTTTTATGATCTCTTTATTATTTTATGTATCATTTATCTTTTTTTCTTTCCTTTTTCCTCTCTTTTCTATTTCTCTCTAGCCCTTTCTTTCTTTAATTTTTTTCTCCTTCTTCCCTTCCCTTCCTTCCCTTCCCTTCTTGAAACTTAATAACTACCAATGACAATTATCCCTTTCGGTACAGCTTTTTACTGGGGAAAGTTAAACTTTTAAATTTTACGTTTTAAGCTTCTATGTGGTTATATTAGCAACATTCCATAAGAAATTTTTAAATTTTTATACTTGGACCCTGTATTTTAGAGTGTTTTTCTATGAGAGAAACCACATCGTTGTGGCTGTAATAATTACTTAAACATAAAATTTTGTATGCATAACGAAAATTTGAATATTTCTTAATTTACTTCAGCCAAATTTTTTTTAAAAAAGTATCTAAATTGAAAGAAAACGTCAAATTAAAAAAGTTATCTAATTTTTTCTACTTCTTCTTCCTTTACTATTTCAAGATATACCATTAAAACAACGTGTATACTTCTCTTCTCTCAACTTAATTATTCAGTTTATTAATTTCGTATTTTTCCTAAAACTTCAAACTATTCTAAGGAACAACAAAAATATAGTATCCACAAGTTTTTTGACCTAAAACAGGCACTGAAAAGAGACTATGCCATATGGCATAGAATAACCGAAAGGGTTAAATAAATGGTACAAACTGTTACTGGTTTCTTTGTCTAGTTTTCTATGATCTTTTCTACTTGTCTTCGAGTTCTTTTCTCTTCTTTTTTCTTTTGTCCTCTCTATTTCATTCTGCTTTTTTTTCTATTCTATTCTATTCTATTTTCCTACTTTCTTTTCCTTTTTTTTCTTTCTTTCTTTATTTGGTAAATTTTTTGTATTACTTTCTTTCCCTCTTTTTTCTTTCTTTCTTTTTTTCTTTTTTTCGTTATTTGATAAATTTTTTTTATTTATTTCTTTCCGTCTTTTTTCTTTCTTTCTTTATTTATTTCATAAATTTTTTGTTTTATTTATTTGATTGATTTCTACCATTCGCAATGAGGTAAAGTTTTCGGGCCTTATTTTCTCTGATGTCTTCTATTTATTTTCTAGCTCCTTTTTCCTCTCTCTTTTTCTTACCTATCTTTCTTTTTCTTTCTTTACTTAATTTATTTTTTCTTTCTTGGTTTTTCCTTCTCAAACCTAAATTTCTACCATTCATATTGAAGTAAAGTTCCAAAAGTTTACCGTTGTCTTCGTCTTGTTTTCTATGATCTCTTCTATTTATTTTATTTTTGAGTTCTTTTTCTCCCTCTCTACCTTTAAGTTACCTTTCATTTTTCCATTTTCCTCCAAATAAGATTAAAAGTTAATGCTTCATCTTTTTCTTCTAAACTTTATCTTTACCTAAATAAATACTTTTCTCTACGAGTTTTGATCAATTCTGCTGCTTCTTCCTCAGTCACAAAGCCTCGCTCTTTTCTCTCTCTTGATCCACTCTTAAAGTTCTTCTCTTCTTCTTTAAGCCTTATTAAATTTTTCTCCCTCCACACTTTGCATCTGTGATTCATTCCTTCTTCATCATTTCAACGCCAAAACTTTTGCCTCCTTTACACAACTTTCTCCCCAACCACTGCACCCCGAACGCCATGGGGCAATCTTTGTCGGTGCCCTTTCATCGATCCAACACTCTTGCACACTTTGCTACCAATCAATTTTGATTGCATTGCAATTTTTCACTCCTTTATTTTCTCAACTCGCCCCTCTGCGCGTTGCCCTTCGCTGTTTCTGCTGCTTTCGTGCAATTTCACTCTTCGCTTACGCAGAAATTAGCAACAGTGTTGCACACAGTTCATGTTAAATTTACACTACACTACACGTGCTATGTTTCGTTTTTTTTCGGGCGCTTTGAATTTGTGTACAGTTTGCACTTTTGTTGAGCGGTTGAGGGAGGGAGGAGGGTGGGGGTGGGAAAAAGTATGCAGACATGTTGGAATTTTTGGCTGGCTTTTGTGGTATTGATGGCAAATGAGCGCGCTGCGGGGAGGGGAGGGCATGTGGAGCGGGTTGGGGTGCCCCAAAGCGGCAGCTAGAACGCTTTGAAGTGGTTTATCGTTGATTAGTCTAAGCGGAATTGGCTTAAATGTGCGGTCGCTGTTGCCAGGTGCGAGTGCGAGACGAAAGGAAAAACGTGTTGTTTGAAAAGGGTTCGATGTAAAAATTGCGGGGGGGGGCAATGAAGCTGAGGTGTGTGTTGTCTAATTGGTGGTTTTGGATTATATGTAAGCTGCGCTAGTGCCCTGAAGAGGGGAATGTCTGGTGTGGAAAATTATACCATATATAAAGATATATATACGGGTACATAGAGAGTATATAGAAAGTATATAAAGAGAAATATAAGAGAGAAATGTAAATTAAAAAATCGTCAAATTCATTGGTATCAATGTTCCATTTCATTTAGGTTCATAATAAACAAGGAATTTAAAATCAACGACATATAAACTCAACATTATTTGGTGTAGAAAAAAATTTGTAAAACAATTTTTATATTTTTTTATTTTGTAAAACAAAATACTAAAGTTGTAGATTATATATTTAATAATTATTATAATTTCTAATTTATAAAAAAATATCTCTCTCCATTCCGTTTCAATTAGGTTCATAGATAAAAAAGGAATATAATGTCAACAACATATAAAGTCAACATTATTTGGTATAGGAAAAAAGGCTTTAAGTTCGTAAAAATATATAATAATTATTATAATTTCTAATTCATAAAAAAAATTCCTTTCTCCATTCCATTTTAATTAGCTTCATAGATAAAAAAGGAATATAAAGTCAACGACATATAAACTCAACATTATTTGGTATAGAACAAAAAGCTTTGAATTCGTAAAAATAACAAAATACTGAAATTATAGATTTTATATTTAATAATTATTATAATTTCTAATTCATAAAAAAATATCTTTCTCCATTCCGTTTCAATTAGGTTCATAGATAAAAAAGGAATATAAAGCCAACAACATATAAAGTCAACATTATTTGGTATAGGAAAAAAGGCTCGTAAAAAAAGGTTCGTAAAAATATATAATAATTATTACAATTTCTAATTCATAAAAAAAATTTCTTTCTCCATTCCATTTTAATTAGCTTCATAGATAAAAAAAGGAATATAAAGTCAACGACATATAAACTCAACATTATTTGGTATAGAACAAAAAGCTTTGAATTCGTAAAAATAACAAAATACTGAAATTATAGATTTTATATTTAATAATTATTATAATTTCTAATTCATAAAAAAATATCTTTCTCCATTCCGTTTCAATTAGGTTCATAGATAAAAAGGAATATAAAGTCAACATTATTTGGTATAGAACAAAAGGCTTTAAGTTCGTAAAAATATATAATAATTATTATAATTTCTAATTCATAAAAAAATATCTCTCTCCATTCCGTTTCAATTAGGTTCATAGATAAAAGGAATATAAAGTCAACAACATATAAAGTCAACATTATGTGGTATAGAAAAAAGGCTTTAAATTCGTAAAAATAACAAATTACTGAAATTATAGATTATATATATAATAATTATTATAATTTCTAATTCATAAAAAAATCTCTCTCTCTCATAGAACACTTTAATCATTCATGAAATGCTCTTGGAAAACATTTCAATCACATCTTCGACTACTTTTCATATCACAAAGTAGTTAAATCTTAAATTTATGCAAACAAAATTTTACTGCCTTCATCATAGTTGACAACATCATCATTGCATGTACTCTATCTGCTACGATTTTCTCCTTTTTTATGTGTCATTTTGTGCCTTTAATACGACCAGCGCCTGGGGACATTTGGTGCGCAATTCAAAGTAAATTACCGCGACAAACCCCAATACGCTTTCAGTCTACTCTAAAAAAAAATCCACTATTACAACTACAACAACAACAACAGCAGTGTTTGCAACAAGTGTACGAGAGAAAGAAAAAACGACGCCAGCAACTCTGGCCAATTGCTACCAATTCCCCATCAATGATTTTATGACGCTGCTTTGATAAATTTGCCCTCACGGCCAATTCGCTGGCGCATTGCTTTTTCTTTTAGTATTTTCGATTTTTCTTTTAACATTGTCACTCCCCAGCAATTTACAGTGCATTACAAAAACAAAAAATAAATAATAATAAAAAAAAAGAAAAACAAACGAAAAGAAAAATAACCAAAACCTAGATTGAGAAAAAAATAGTAGTAGCTCTTGCTCCACTTTACTTTTGCTCCTTTTTGTTTGTCCTACTGCTGCCATAAATTTCAATATTATGACAACAAATGTTGAAAACAACGAATCTGTATTGTCACTTTCGCCCACATGTTGTTGCTTTTTATGCTGTGGACAGTGAAAATTGCATCGAGAGAATTTCGAGCCAAAGCAGAAAAACGCACAAAATTGTGCCACCTAAAAAAAAAAAATAAAACCCCACCTAGCAAAAGGGTAGTGAAAGTCGTATAGTAATGCCCTGAGATGCTTAAGTTGTTGTTGTTGTTTGCTTTATGTATTTGTGTATTTGTTATGGGGGAAAATATAAATATAAATAAAAAAGAATATTTACAAAACTCCATGAGAAATGGATTTTCGATAATTTCAACTTTTAATGGCATTTAGTAATAGTAGCTTTTAAAGTGAATGATATAATAAAGGTTGAGAACAATGCTTATGTATTGTAAGGACATGTACGAGTTATATGTGGAAACATTCGTATGGCACTTTGTAGTGGCTATTGTTGGTGTACTTTTCAATAATAATAACAACACAACAAGAAAGGAATCTGTGGACACTGCAGGCAATGACTTCAAGTTCTGTTGAGTGGTTGACACCGAAAATTTTTTAGGGATTTTTTCAAAATTTTTAAAAATAATTTTCCATCAAATAAATAATTGAATTTAATTGTAATATTTGAAATATAAGAAAACTAATTTCATGGAAGAAAAATTGTTGCTAGAAACATAGATACACAAACAATCGCATTTGTACATATCGACCATAGTACAGTGCACAGTGATTCGTTCCATAGACAAAATTCAAAAAATTTATAGTCTCAGAATTTAACAATTTTGATGTCATTTGAAAGGTAAGATTTTTTGAAAACCCCAAAAAATCTGTGCAAAAAAATAATTAGTGTGTGTGCAAAAGCGACTCAAAGTTGAAACTTTTTTCACAAAAAATTTTAAACACATATTTTCTGCAAAGTGCTCCGTAAACTCGCTACTCGCCTTCATTAACCTTTCGGACTGAATGCAGAGGCTATATAGTCCAGAAGATGAGACACCAACATACTTTATAGTATCTACCGGGAATAGTGGTAACAAAACGGCGCCTACGCGCTAATTGGATGTCGGTACATGGCCACTGGAACCAATCAACCAACCAACATACCCAGTTTTGTCTGGAATGTAGAGTTGGCAAAAGTTCTTTGGCGCTCTGGGATGGGTACCAAAAACTGAGGTGGATAAGTTTTTTATTAAAATATTATCTATCTATCTACATGGTTGCGGAAAGCTGGATCTGATTCTCTTTACAGGGCTATAGCTGATACATATCTGGCATGCCTAAACTGTTGGGTCCTTCCAAGCATAAACAGAGACACACGCAATGGGATACATGGGATGCTTGACATTAGTCCATCAATGGACTCTCGTGTAAGTTATGTGTATATATGTATGTATGCGTATGTGTTGAAGAATAACTCTTCATGTTGCCAATAAATATGTCATTAACACCAGTCAATCTCATTCCTAGAAAACCATCAAACCGAAAAGTAGTCAATATGGAATGGAAAAAGAAGAGCAAAAAATGAAAGACATTTGAAATAAGCCAACAAATTTCCACTAATTGCCAGCATTGTAATTAATTATCAAATGGCAACACTATTCTATGTGCTGCGCATCGCTTTCACACCCGCTTACAACTACAACAACTAAACAATTTGCTTAGCAATTAAACACCAAATGATAAGGCACACGATCCAACAATAGAAACCAACTACTGGGGAGTAGCAACAGTTGCGCTTCAAAACAAAAAAAGAAGCAACAAAAAAAGTAGCTAAAACCAGCTGCTTGCTTCGATAGCGGGTGGCAACCATTGCACAATTCCCACGCTTCCATGCAACACTGCGGTACATTTATCCAATTAAAATGTTATCCGGTTAAAATAAAAGCAACAACAACAACGCCAGCATAAGACTAACAAAAAGCTAGCCATACTCTTGTTAGAAGTACAGCAGAAGTAGTAACAAAAGCAACAACAAACTGCACGAATTTGTGCAGCAACACTGGCAAACTTGAAATAAAGCAACAACATTGGACCAGCCAGTTTGGGGGTTTCCATGTGCAAGTGCATGAAAGGATGAAAGAAAGTAGAAGAAGAAGAAGAGTAAGAGAAGCCAAAGGAGTAGCGGCCATGTGGGCATAATGAGTGCTGCAGTCATGGAAGCGAAGCGGAGCGGGAAAGTGGGCGCGGCGCTTAATTAGATTTGTGCTGTGGGCGCGTGTTTGTTTTTGGTTTTTCGTCAAGTTTTTATAAAGAACAAAAACAACAAATGCATTGCACAAAGTCCGCTAAAGAAGCAAAATGCAAAAGGAAGGAGCGTAGAAAGGGAAAGGGGGAGGAGAGGGGGATACATGAAAATGTTTATCAGCGCAACATATATAAATATGTAACGAACAAACGAACGTCAGTCGACTAAAAATAGTTGTGGTTTTTGTTGTTGGAAAAAAATTTGTAGTAACGAAAGAAATGGTTGTAAAAAAAGATCATAGTGCGTTGTAGAAACAATAGCTGCAAAAACTACAACAACAACGAATACAACAACACGCCTTGCAGCCTGTGTTCGTTTCTAATGAGCTTTGCGCACTTGTTTTCCCTTTCTTTGTCTGTCTCTGTCGCCCCTATTTCCTAGCTGCGCAATTCTTTTGTTTATTTCGTTGTAATTTTTTGTTGTTTTTGTAATCTTGAGAAAACATGCTTTTAAGTCAGGATAATTCCACAATAATACAAAAATGATGTATTTGTCTTTACTTCTCCGCATACAACGGTAAACAGTCAGACAGCTGGCATCACTGTTTTGTTTTTTTTACACGCTTTAATTCAATCGGATTTGCACAATGGACATGATTTATGTGAAAATATGAAAAAGTTACCTAATATGAACATTTCTTTTACTACTTTAAAAGCTGCAAAAGTTAGAATGTTTCAGAAGGTAAAAGTTGGTTATGATCGCTTAGAGGTTTGTTGTTGTTGTTGGTTGCAAGGGTAACCCAGTGTGGCCAGATTAAGGGATTTTCTTCTAGATTTGAGAGAGATTTGGCCTTTGAGAGGAAAAATCATTGAGAACGTTTGGTAGATTTCAAATTTTTGTTGTTGGATTTTTGTCAGATTAAAAAATTACTTCTAGATTCGAGAAAATTTGAGCCTTTAGGAGGAGTTTTGTGACAAAGATTTATTGACAAAGTTGAGAAGATTTTTACTTTTTGTTGTTGATTTTTGTCAGATTCAAAAATGTTTTCCTAGATTCGAGAGAATCCTGGCCCCATACGAGAAGTTTTTTGAGAAAGAATCGTTTAGAACTTGCTGAATTTTTGCCAGAATAAAAAATATCTTCCTAGATTCGAGAGAATATTGGCCTCTTAGGAGAAATTATGCGAGTAAGAATTGTTGACAAAATTTGGGGGATTTTAACTTTTTGCTGTTGAATTTTTATCAGATTAAAAGATTTCCTTATAGATTCGAGAGAATTTGGGCCTCTAAGGAGGAGTTTTGCGAGAAATAATTTTTGACAAAGTTAGGGAGATATGAACTTGTTGTTGTTGAATTTTTGCAAATTCAGATTTCCTTATAGGAGCAGTTTGGGAGATTTAAAATTTTTGTCGTTAGATTTTTGTCATATTAAAACATTTCCTTTTAGGAGCAGTTTGGGGAAGAAGAATCGTTGAGAAACTTTGGGAGATTTAAAATTTTTGTTGTTGTATTTTTGTCAGATTAAAGGATTTCGTTATAGATTCGAAAGAATTTTGGCCTCATACAAGAAGTTTTGTGCGGAAGAATCGTTTAGCATTTCAAAAGATTTTAAGTTTTAATTGTTATTTTTTGTGGGATTAAAAGATTTCTTCCTAGATTCGAAAGAATTTTGGCCTCTTAAAAGATGTTTTGTGAGGAAGAATCATTTAGACATTTCAGGAGATTTTAATTTTTGCTTTTGGATGTTTGCAGATTTAAAACTATTCTCCTAAATTCGAAAGAAACTTGGCCTCTTAGAAGGAGTTTTGCGAGAAATAATTGTTGACAAAGTTTGGGAGATTTCAAATTTTTGTTGGATTTTTGTTAAATCAGAAGATTTTTTCCTAGATTCGAGAGAATTTTGGCCTCTTACGAGAAGTTTTGTGAGGAAGAATCGTTTAGACATTTCAGGAGATTTTAAGTTTTAGTTGTTTGATTTTTGCCAGATTCGAGAAAAGCTTGGCCTCTCAGGACAAGTTTTAGGAGGAAGAATCGTTGACAGAGTTTGGGAGATTTCAAATTTTTGTTGTTGGATTTTTGCCGAATTAAAATATTTTCTTAAAAGAGCAGTTTTGGGAAGAAGAATCGTTAAGAAAGTTTGGAGATATAAAATTTTTGTTATTAAAGTTTTAACAAATTAAAAGATTTCCTCCTAGATTCGAGAGAATTCTGGCCTCTTATGAGAAGTTTTGTGAGGAATAATCGTTTAGACATTTCAGGAGATTTTTACTTTTAGTTGTTTCGTTTTTGTCTGGTTATGAGATTACCACGTAGATTCGAGGGAATCGTGACCTCTTGGGACCAGTTTTGGGAGAAATAATTTTTGAGAAAGTTTGAGAGATTTTAACTTTTTTTGTAGAATTTTGGCAGATTAACAGAATTGAATCCTTCCTCTTGATAAAGTTTAGGAGACTTTAATTTTTTGTATTGGATTTTTCAAGTCTTTAGAGAATTTTTGGTAGACTTTTGAACATTTAAGAAACATCCATAAGACGGACCTCACAAGTGATGCTTTTTTTTGTGAGTAAAGATGTTTACAATCAATCGAACTTAAATCTGCTCACTAATTGAACCCGTTAAGGGCTTCCTTACGAAGTTTTGAAGACTGTAAATAGTCCTATGGGCTAAATTTCATAGATTGTCAAAGAAAAAGTTGCCCAGGTGAATATTTCTTTTTCTAGATAATGTGGGTCCATTGCATAGAAGATGAGGTACGTTTTCTTCCTCTTTCTCGTCCACACAGCTATGACAGAAGTGATTCAAAAACAAACCAAACCTTCTTGCGGTGTTGCCAATTACACAGTGACCCGTCAGAACATCAACCATGGTTCTCTCAGTGAGGAAGCTCTCTAGAACGAAGTATGTTTAAGGTTGGCCAAATTTGAAGAGTTCCGCTCATCTTAGGTTAGTTTCTTGTATGGAGCTTGTATTGTACGAGGTTTAGATGTTAAAGCAGGGATACCAAATGTTGCCATATCTTGAAGTTTCTACTCAGTAGAGGTTCGTTGAACGAGCTCATCTCCTTTACAGTTATCTTCAATGTCCCTATGTCCCTGAACCGATCATGGGTGACTATAAAGCAGCCAAGAAGTTACGTTAAGAAACTTCTTCACATGTTTTTGGGTCATTCGTGATTTCTGCTTTCTTGGGGAATTTAGTCAAGCGTCACTTTTAATTTGGATGCTGGCGGTTTTCTGAGCATGTGACCTATCCATGGCCTTTTTCTTCTTTTTATCTGCTTGAGTAAGAGTTCTTCGCTCGTCAGTTTCCAGAGTTCAACGTTTCTGATTGTGTTTGATCAGAATGTTCTGTAAAAGATATGCAAATACTGGTTGATGCAGACTTGGAGTCTCTGTGTGATGGTGTTTGTGACCAGCCAAGTTTTACTGTCATGCAACAACATTGATTTCATACATGCATTGAATATTTGTGGCTTCGTATGCCGGGAAATCTGAATACTTCTTTACTACTTTCTACTACTTTCACACTTTCTTTAACTACAAAAAATGGATCACAGAATCTGTATTAAATTTTGTGTGAAATATAAAATTAAGTGCTTCAGAGGCGACTCAGATTTGCTCGAATGGGTCATAACCAGTGATGGAATTCTTGATACTATTGTACTTTTTTGATACAATCACAGTTTAAAAAGTACGTTGGTACACAGGCGTCGCTTTTGGTACGCACTGGCCGAGTAACGAAAAGAAAAATTTGTATTGCCTTTTAGCACTAAAAACAAAAAATTGTGCAAATTGTTTGGCAACCTTAAAAGAAAAATTGGTGACATAGCTCAACATCTCTAAATAGTTATGGATAGTTTTAGTCATATTACCATCTTCAATGCAATCAGAAGACGCACGAATTCACACATTTCTTCCAAGAATTGCATATTTGTTTCACCATTTAGCAAGAATTTTTTTGAAAAAAGAAGTAGTTGATGGTAAAGATATGTACGACATAAATTTCAATATCAATTACCTGTTGTTGATGTGCATTGTGGAGTTGGAGTAGATTTGTTAATTGGCTTAGGGGTTATATCTGATGAAGATGTTTCAAAATTTAAAGAAAATGTCTTGAGTTTTTACATAAAGTTTCTTTATTCTTTAAGAAACAGAGTTAACTTTAATAATGAAATATTAAACTTTCAGCCAAAGTTTTCACCCGAGCATGTCTTGCCGGGTAAAACAAATACTGTTGTACCAACTGTTTCCAAGCGTTTTCCCAAAGAGATTAAATATCTCGAAGAAATCGGCGATGAGTATAAGTCACTATCGGAATATGAAGAAAGTAAAGTCTTTTAAAACGTTGGAATTACTGAATTTTGGGAAAAAGTTTCTTGCCTAAAAAATGAATCAAACGAGCCTCTTTTCAAAAACATTTTAAGAGTTGTTAAAGGTATTTTATCTATTCCCCACTCTTCAGCCAGTGAAGAGCGCGTATTCCCTGTACAAAATTTAATCAAAAGCAAACCGAAACCGTTTACAATTAAGCACGGATTCGTCCTTAATACAAACGAAAGATTTCTTAAAAGCCAGTAATAAATGTTGTTATGATTTTAAGCCTCCTACTGACTTATCCTATGCAAATGTACTTGAAGATAATGAGAATGATTCCTATTTAGAATAAATTACATATATATGTTTCTTGCTTAAATTAGAGTGAATTTCATGTGTTGTTAAACATACATTTTAGTTTCGAATACAACTCTTAAACCAAGAATGATAAAATAAAGATTACGACATCCGGCTGATGACGTCACTGGTGAAAAATTATAAGGTGACCATTTCAGAGTATATTACTTTATTTTTATTATTCGTGCGTATAGTATTTTTTAAGACGGAAAACACGTTTATATACATATATTTTGACAGTTTATTTAACCCTTATTCTCATACCCGGGTACCCGGGTGCCCACTGCGATGTATTTTCGTGAAAAAAACTAACAAATAATGAACATTTTTTTTTTACCTTCCGGATCCCCGTTATTTAGGTGAAAAGCGAACAAATCATATATTTAAAAAATTTTGTTTTCTATTTTTTTTATTTTTATTTTTTTTTTATTTTTTTATTATTTTATTTTTTCTCAAATACTCAACAACAATGTATATTTTAGAAAAAAAATTTTATAAACACTTTTTAATTAACAAAATATTGAAAACTTAAAAATTTCATGAAATGGGTACCCGGGTACCCCGGGTGCCAAACGACGTTAGTAAGTTTGGGTATGAGAATAAGGGTTAATTTCTGCCAATTCTGCAATGAAATGTGCAGAATTTTGCTAAAACAAATTTTTGCTTCTCTTTGTATTTTTCCTCATCTTGAAAAATAAATATAAATAAAATTTGAATCCTATGTCAATTGGGCACCTTAAAATTATTTTCATTCGTTATGAAAGATTTGATTGGCCAACGGAATTTTTTGAATTTTGTTACATTTTAACGCGAAAATTTGGCCAAAACGGTGTGGAATCTTTGGAATAATACAAAATACAAAATTTCGTGAAAAACGTTTTCGTGAAAACAGTTTGCAACAATTGCATTACAATTGCTGCAATTGTTTGTTTTTGATAAAAACAAAACGTAAACAATGAAGTGTGCAGTGGGTCAATGTCGGCAAAATAATAATAAAAAAACATGTAAGTAATTTGTGAATTTAAATATTTGTGATTGTTGTGCCATGTGGTGCGTTATTAATATTTAATACGATTTTTACAAATTTTGTGTAAGCCGCAGATCCACACGCAATGCATTATTTGAGGTTATTTGAGAAGCATTTTGGGTACATTTGTGGACGCGACAGTATAATTTTCATTACTGAAAGAATTTGACGAGAAGGGCGATTTTCTTTCAAGTTAAAATTGGAATCATATACAGAAAACCTAATGGTTTTTATTTTAAAAATTATATTGTTATATTGATTAAACAATTAAAATATGAATTGAAAAAAAACAAAAAGAAGTATTTTTAATAAAATATATATATTTACATTAAATAGCAAGAGTGTTATAGAAACAGAGAGGCCAAATCTGCCTTACCTCTAAACCGCTCTAAGCAATTGAGCAATTGATAAATAAGTATGTAAATATTAAATACAATGAAACGAAATAAATAATTTCATATGCATTTTCATATAAGGTCTGTTTGGAAGAGAATAATTTGTACGAATTTGTACAAATTTTTACCGGATCCTGTTTGTTGACGCCAAATCTCCAGTAACGAGAGAGAAACTGAGAGCGTAAAGTGACAGTTCATTTCGTGAGAACTTCCAAGTTTTTACTGGACAAATTTTGTCCAGTAACTTTTTGCCAGTAAGAAGAAGAACAAGAAAAACATATGACTGGCCATATGATCGACTGCAAAGACAAATAATTTTTGCAAACATTTGTAGTCAAATGGAAACAACAAAGAAATTGTGCATTCGCAAGTCTGCTGACCCACAACCGTCTTGCTCAGCTTTACCCGCTGAAGCTGAAAGGGAAGAATTGCAGATTGAGCGCAACGAACTATTTGCATTTTGCATTAAATGTCTGATTTAACTTAATTTTCCCTACCACTTCAAACCTCAAATTTAACCCTCCTGTTTACACCCTTTTTACTGTGTATTTTGAGTGGGCCAAGTCCCAGTGGTGTAACCAAGAGTTAAAACTTGCAAATTCTTACAAATTGCTGTTTGTTTACCTTTTTGGATAGTTTGATTTTAGGGAGCGTAAGCTGGCTTACTCTCCTGATATTTTTTACTGGATAATTTTTACTGGAAATCTGGCCAAACAGACCTATAATCTTTTTTTTTGGGATATATTAATTTTGTAAAAGGTCGTACTCGTCCCACTGTTCCTTGACAGTTTGAAACAATTCGTACTACGTCACTGGTGAAAACTTCAATTTTCCTGTCATTAATGTCGTAACCTTGTTTTCTATAAACCTTGTCTTAAACTATTTATTAATAAAAATGTTATTAAATTGGCCTCTCACTTAATTGGGAGCTTGGAAAAACATTGATACAATTTGCTTGAATATGGTACACTCCTATGCTGATGTTTGATACGATACTCTTGGGCCCAAATTCCATCACTGGTCATAACTGATGATAAAGTTCAATAATTCCAATGAACGATTCTTTTAACCTTTTATAGCTCTTTACTTCAATTATCTCTGGCTCGAAGAACAGCCTAAAGCAATACAAAAGATTAAAAAATCAATAACTATAAATAAATTATCATGATAAATACAAAATGTGGCAATAAGTAAAGGTTTCATGGAAAAAAATTAAATTAATATGTGCGCTCGGTATGTCATAAAACCGAGTTTGTAATCAGCATGGAATGCGGTAATATTGCAATCAATACAATGCGACTGAAGTGTACTACTACAACAATGTGTAAGCGAGGCAGCGGTTATTATCTCACAAAGCGAGTAGAGTGGTGGCAGTCTACAGGCCACATGGCAGACGCAGGCTTGAACTGCTGACCATACAAACACTTTTCAGAACGTTCACCAACGCCTACAGTGGCACTCGAACTGTTCGGATCTTGCTCCAACACTTTGGGTGTATATGTGTGTGTGTGGTTTAGAAGATAAAGCAACACCTTATCAGAGCGTTGCGTTGCTTGAAGCGATCGGCCGCTTTGGCCTGTTGCTGTTGGTTCAGCTTTGTGGCCCCTTCGAAGCGCTGAAAACCAACCAAACCACTAAAATGCAACCAGTCAGTGTCACATTTACTTCGCATACAATTTGCACCCGGGGCCTTGTTTAGGGGTGCAAAACTGGATTCACACTCGTTGCTGCCATAGAAGGCATGGCTTGTCTGTCAATTCGTTTGCAGACTTGGCTATTTTTTCTTGTGCTTTTATTTTTATTTTTATTAATTTTTATTTTCACATCTTTTGCCGTTTTGTTTGCATTGTGGTCGCCGGATCAGCGCGTTATCGCCCAACAGTTGTGGCTATGGCGTTGCTTGTTGTTTGGTACTCGGTGCTGACTTGTGGCCGACCGACCACACACTCCACAATTTTTTTTTTTGTGTAGTAATACAAAATGTTTTGGCTTATCTTGAAAAGTGTTATTTCCCTCAAACTCTGCATTTGGCTTTGAGGCGAATATTAGATTTGGGGCGCTGGACAGCGCTTCTTAAATGGTCGCTTACGTGTGTGTGTTATTTGTTGTTGTCCATTAAAAACAATTGCCAGATATGCTTTCGAAGACGCACTGTCACTTTTAGCGCAAATTGCTTTGTATTCCCTCGACGGCTTCTCTAAAGTGTTCGCATGCGATGTGAGGAATGTGTGTGAAAAATGTTGGTCCATAGCTTCAAATATTTTTGTGTAGTTGTAAAAATGTTCTAAAGTTTTTTGAGTAGTTTTTGGTGAGTACCAAGAAGATAAACAGTCAGAAACTGATAAAAAATAACTAATAGAGTCCGACCGATACCAAATTTTTTGGCCGATGCCGATGCCGATTAATCGGCCGGAAGGGCGAGTTTGGCCAATGCCGATTAATCGGCCGATGCCGATGCCGATTACATAGAAAAAATAACATGAATGAATTCAATCAAAAACACAGTCTATTTTATAAAATAACAAAAGGAACTATTACATATTGTTTGTAATATTCATCACAAAATAACTAAACAACGAGAAAAGAAATAATTAGAAACTAAATAACAACGAGAAAAGAAATAATTAAAAACTAAATAAAATAACAAGAGAATTCAGAATTCTAATACATTAACCCTTAAATGCATGGCGTACCATATATGGTACAGTTCCTAAATCCTTCGTACATCTGTTGAATCAATTTAAATCATGTTTGTGCTTGCTCTAGATTGATTCGAAAAAAATTGCCCCATGCATTTAAGGGTTAACATGTATTAAAAAAAATATATCACATTTATCCACTGAGAGAGAAACAAAAATAGTGACGTAAATATTGCATACAAATTCAGTTTTTTATTCAACTTAAAATTACGATTTTTATATTAAAATGTGTACCCTCAAATTGCGACCCGTTGTACAGATGCAGTGGGAAGAAGTCAGTAAACAAATTTGGAAAAATAAAAGGCCTGTTAAAAAATGCTTCCAATTAAAAAAGAAGGATAAGATTGAAAAATTAAATGCCCCTTCTTCTGATATCCACATTAAGAGACAAAATGCATAGATATTTCGAGAAAATCTGTGTTTTTAAGAATACCTACTTTTAAAAAAAACATTTCTAGGAAACATTTATATTAAACAGTATCTAAAAATACATTACTGAAAAGGGGTATAAGAACCCGTTGGTACAAAAAATGAAAACAAAAAAAATGAAAAATAGGCCCATCGACCAAAAACGGCCGATGCCGATACTAGCCGATGCCGATACCAATTTTATTGGCCGATACTAGCCGATGCCGATTAATCGGCCGGACTCTAATAACTAATTAATTAATTTTTCAAAGATTTCACTGATTCCAATTAAATACCTTTTCCTTAAATATTGAGTTAATATGTCTGAAAATTTTGTTCAATTAGGTAGTTTGGAATAAGGTTGTAGCAATGACCCACATAAAGGGCGTTTTGGGGGTTCAAACCATCCACCAAATACAAAAATTGCTGGTGCAAAATTTGGTTTAAAAAAATTCAACTCAAAAGTTGTACGCCAAGCCTCCCTAAAATGGAATCCTGTGCGCGTCACTGGGTTGTAGCTGTTATCAATGAATCTGAAATATAGTACAATTTTAACATCATTACTTTAGTTATTAGAGAACATTTTTGAAAATCTACATTTGTTTAACCCTTTCGACCCCGAATTTTACCCTTTGTCTTGATATTACTTTTTGGTATTTAAATCATGAAACATTTGCCTAAGAAGTGTGCACACGACATTTGAAGTCGCAACGCCTTTTTGTTAGAGTTCTAGAGCTAGTTTACTTTTGAATAATTTTAGCTTAAAACGGGTTAAATAAATTTTGTATCAATATTTTTTAATTACAGAAAAATTATTTCATATTTATGGAAAAATACAAAATTATCACGTTTTGATCAAACGCGCCCAGTTCGTAGACTTCAATTAGAACACAAACTTCCCTGATATCGATGCAAATTATTGGAAATTATTTTGGGGATAACAGCACAATTTTTGTAATTTGCTTTGAATTTACTTCCAAAAATATTAATTTGTTGGTGCCTACTTAAATTAAACCCATAAATCAATCGTAGCTTTTGCTGTACGATGACAATTAGGTGAAGTTGCTCTCAGGCAACTTTGGGGGCGAAAGGGTTAAATATGCCAATTAATTTCAAACGCACTTAAATGCCACCAAAACTTGTCGTCTACATGCTTTCACTCAGTTGTTGTTTATGATTGTTTGTCTTCAATCAAAATTACTTTAGGAAATCTCTTTGGTGCCAACAACATTGTTGCACATCTCGCCCACTGTTGCCCATGTTGCCACGTTAGTTGCTGTTGCCGTGTGTTGGTTGTCATTTTAATGACAACACACTGTACACTTGTCAGCTCTGGGGAAATGGCGCTACTGTCCACAAATGTTCCAAAGTACATGCAACATAACAGTTAATTAAATTTTCGTGTTGCATGTTGCACTCAAATTCACTCACATTCTTGGAATATATAAAAAAAAAAATTATATGAAACAATTTAAAACAAATTATTGCACATTTGTCTGTGTGTGTGAAAGTGAAAAATTTAATTACAGTTTTTATTTTCTTCATATTTTTCACAAGTCTCTCTCTCTCTCCAGTTGGGAATTTTTTAAGTTTTTCTTGTGGTTGTTGTTGTGTTTAAATGTTGTTGGTTGCATGCCACTGTCACGTGGGCAACATTGCATTGTGTGCCATACGGGCCATGGGGTCCTGTGGGGATGCACTTTGGCTGTGCTATTTTTTCGTTTAGAAATGTGATCACTCATGCTGCCAGTTGAGTGTCAACGGCAACAACAATGCGTGCTTAGTAGAAGTAAAAGCAACAAAAACAACAATAACAACAACAACATGAGCAACATTCAGGTTGCAACAGCAACAACAATATGAAGTTCAAAAAACTATTTCATCTTATTTTTTCGAAACTGTTCAGAAACTTTTTAGATATTCTACAGTTTTTGTTATTTGAAGGGATTTTTGTGCTTCGAATGCCTTTATGGGATAATGGATCTCTAGAAAAGGCATTAGACAAGGTCTTGAAGCTTGGGACTATTGCTCAATCTAAGAGAAAATTATAAGCTATCTCTTCTCAGTCACTGTTCGGCTTTCTTCAGGCACAGGTGAGTAGTTTTAGGAAAATTTTAAGACAGGAATCAATACTAAAACATTTGCTGAGATTCAACTATAAATCAAACTGGGCTGAGGATATTGGACACGTGGTGAGATTCATCTAGAAATCACAAAAACTTAAGGCTCTACACAGACTTGTAGGCAGCTCTTCTTTCTCTTCTCTTTTAATTTATGGTAACACAATGGAAAAAGAGAGGACTGTAAGTCATCTGGCCGTCTCTCTCCAAGTAGAGGTGAGCAGTTTTAGGGGACTTTCAATAGGGAGATCTTTTGTGACTTGGATGATCTGAAATTAGTGAAAATTAAGACACTTGCGGACAAATTTCTAGGAAGTACTTTCTCCGCCTACTTTTCGATTAGGGTATTAAAATTAGCCCAATTGTGCAGTAAGTGTGTCATTCTGTAGAATAGGCACTATTGAAGGTCTTGAGACTTGGGACTTGAGACTTTTGTCTCAATGACAATGAGATAACCGCAGCCATCTGTCTGGTTCTCTCCAGGCACAGATGGGAACGTTTTAAGAAGGGGATCTTTTAAGACTTGGATGATCTCAAGTCAGCCATTTCAGACACTTCCTAAGGTTCATCTAGAAATCACACTGGCTTGAGGCTCTACATAATTTTTTAGGAAGTACTTTTTCCTCCCTCTTTACGATATCACAAAAGGCCCAATAAGTCTTTTTTTCCCCAATGTCTGCGCTCTGATAGCAACTTTAATCCATTAGAGATTTTTCTAACATTTTTTCAGCGACTATCAAATCGAATGTCAAAACATTCAACTAAAAAGTTTTTTAACAAAATATTTTTTTACTTTCGAAATTTGAATTGAAATTTCATAATCATTGAAATTTTATAATAATTGATATTTTTTTGTGATTTATTAAACCAAAAAAAAATTCTTTTGTAATTGAAAATAGTATTTCTTACAAGGTTTTTGTATCATTGTAATTCAATTAAAATGTTTTCAAAATAAATTTTTTTTTTCGAAATTTGTAATTGAAATTTCATAATAATTCAAAAACATAATTGTTTTTAATTGAAAAATATTTTTTTTTCAATGCTTTTGTATCATTGAGATTCAATTAACCGTAGACCAACGTTAAAAAAGGGTCGAAAACGACTCAGATTAAAATCACATACAAATTACAAAAAATGCAAAGCCAACTTAGTTTTTCAAATATAAAACGGTTTGATTTCGATAGATAATATTCAAGTAAGAAAGTCATGAAAAACAGCTAAAAATAATAACAAATTTAAAAAATATTAGAAGTAAAAAAAAAATGTGGTTGAAAACGGCCCCAACGTAGGTCTACGGTTAAACGGTTTTCAAAAACTAATTTTTTGTTCTCTAGAAATTTGTAATCGAAAATTCTTAATAATTCAAAAACATAATTTGTTGTTTAATTGAAAAATGTTTCTCTCAATGTTTTTGTATTAAGTATTGTAAAGTTTCTTAGTAGATCTAAAACCATTCTGAAGCACTTATGAAGTCTATTAGACCTTTAGAAATCCACACCAAGGGCCTATTACGCTTCATAGATGGTTCAGGTTCCTAAGTCGAAGGAGCTTCAAAAGTCTATAAAAGTCATTTTTAATCTGAAAAGACAAAAAGCTTGAACTGATTTTTCACTACAATTTTGTGGATTTTTATTCAAAACTTTATAAGAGTCAGTTTTAGTCCGAAACGACGATTTGTATTTAAATTTGTGGATTTATATTTAAAAATCTTTAAAAGTCAGTTTGCCTCGAAAAAGACAAAAAGTTTGAACTGATTTTAATTTAAAATTTTGTGTTCTTGTATTCAAAAGTCTATAAAAGTCTGTTTAAGTCAGAAAAGACAAAAGGTTTGAACTGATTTTTCACTACAATTTTGTGAATTAGTATTCGAAAGTCTATAAAAATCCATTTAAGTTCGAAAAGACATAAAGTTTGATTTTTCATTAATATTTTGTGGATTTGTATTCAAAAGTCTATAAAAGTCAGTTTAAGTCCGAAAAGCCGAAAAGTTGGAACTGATTTTTCACAATTTTATGGATTTGTATTTAAATGTCTATAGTCAGTTTAAGTTTGAAAATACGAAAAGTTTGAACTGATTTTTCTCTACAATTTTGTGGATTTGCAACATAAAGTCTATAAAAGTCTGTTTAAATCCAAAAAGACAAAAAGTTTCACTAAACTTTTGTGTATTTGTATTAAAAAGTCTATAAAAGTCAGTTTAAGTTCCAAAATACGAAAAGTTTGAACTAATTTTTCACTACAATTTTGTGGATTTGTATTCAAAAATCGATACAAGTGAGTTTAAGTCCAAAAAGACGAAAAGTTTAAACTAATTTTTCATTTCACTTTTGCAGATTTGTATTAAAAAATCTATAAAAGTGAGTTTAAGTCCAAAAATACGAAAAGTTTTAACTGAGTTTTCCCTAAAATTTGGTTGATTTGTATTTAAAAGTCTTTAAAAGTCTGTTTAAGTTCGAAAAGACAAAAAGTTTAAACTGATGTTTCCCTACAATTTTTTGTATTTGAATTTAAAAATATAAAAAGTCGGTTTAGGTAAAAAAAGACAAAAAGTTTCACAACACTTTTGTGGATTTGTATTCAAAAGTCTATAAAAGTCAGTTCTAGTCTGAAAAGAAAAAAGTTTTAACTGATTTTTCACTAAAATTTTTTGGATTTATTTTCAAAAGTCTATAAAAGTGAGTTTAAATTCGAAAAGACAGAAAGTTCAAATTGATTTTTCCCTAAAATTTGGTTCATTTGTATTTAAATGTCCATCAATGTCAGTTTTAGTCCGAAAAGACAAAAAGTTTCACTAAAATTTTGTGGATTTGTATTCAAAAGTCTACAAAAGTTGGGTTAAGTCCAAAAAGACAAGCAAGTTTGAACTGATTTTTCATTACAATTTTGTGATTTTGTATTCAAAGTCTTTTCGAGTCCAAAAAGCCAAACACTTTAAACTGATTTTCCACTAAAAGTTTATGAATCAAAGTGTCTGCAATGCCAAATCAGAGAGCACACGTGCTTCTTTTTTTGAATTTCATTTTTCTAATAAGATGTAAAAATATGCTCCCTGTTTTCTTTTTAACGTCAAGCAAGAACGCATAAAACATTGTCGTTCCTCAGTCTAAGCCATTTGTTAGCGAATAATAACAAATACAAAACAAAAAAAAAACAATAATAGCAACAACAACACGAGCGCCGCAATTTCACATTACCGCTTGTGGTACCTTCAAAATCGATCAACGACTTTGTTCTCGGCCGCACAACAGAAAGGAAACGCAAGCGGCGAGGCACGAAATCGTTTTGTCTGTTGGGCGCTTTTGGCTTTATGATGATTTTGACCTCATACACTTGGGTTGGGTCAAAATTTGAATTTTTCGCGCTGTTTGTGCATTCATTTTGCCGTTGTTGTTGTGAAATTGTATTTTATTTGTAGTTTTTGTTTTTTTTATTTTTACGTTTTACGCTATTTTCATTATACGTTCATGTGTGGTTGTGTGATTTGCATTTGCACTCACTTCAACACTTCTCGGAGCGATTCGGGGCGTACTTGGGTCTCACATTAGGTTGAAGGGGCCAGCATTGGCGAGTGGCATTTTGTCACTTGGATGAGACACAATTTTGTTGTTGACTGATTTTTCAATTAAATACAAACAGAATAACAAAAACACAAACAACAATAACAACAGTTGGCAACAAGCGTTTACGTAGCGTTCGATTATGTGTTGTTGGTATTGTTATTATTATTGTTGTTGTTGTTATAGTTCATTTTGTTAGTTGGCCCATCCCAGTGCGTTGCTGACCCAACTCAAATGTAAAGAAACGAAGAAGAAGAGAAGTATTAGAAGTTATCAGCATTTCGAGTGTACAAATCGATAGATTGTTGCGATCGCTTTTAATGCGTTTATTACCAATGTTTGGATTGTTGTTGTTGTTGTTTGCTGTTGCTTTCGATTTTATTATGTTTTCCATTTGATTTTGTTTTTCTCGATTATTGACGCGTCCACTCAAAAACAACAATAACAACGGCAACATACAAGTCGTCTTGGCATCGAACGCACATTGAGTGCGACTTTTGACTGCCAGAGTTGTCAACAGTTGCATATATTATCGATTTATTTTCTATTGTTGCCATTTGTTTAAACTTCAACATATTTTCTGGAATCAAAATTCGGTGCAAAAGACAACTTTGATGGGCTTTTCAATATTTTCTGGCTACAATTTTAATATCGACTTCTTGGCTTCAATTGGCTTTTATTAATATAAATATTTATTTTTAAAATTATTTATTAAATCATTAAATTTATTATTTATTTTTTTAGTGCAACCCTATGCGGCAGGTAGAATTATCTCAGCTGGAAACATACATGTGTCAACAACAAAAATGATTTGCCCTTCAAGTGTAAACGAAGAACTCTCATCATCGTGTAAATACGCTGAATTACCTAATCGACAGTTTACAGCCCGCAAAGGGTTAATGGCTTTCGTTGGTAGATAAGCAGCCCGTCAAAAGCAGGTAGAAAAGTGGTTGTAGGAAGTATAGAAACCCGCTAAATGACCATCATAAATGTTCACTTTTACGGTGACGGTCAACGAAAGATCGATAAATTTATTTTGGTTTTTATATAAATGGTTATTGAATGCCACTAATTAGGGTTTTTTGTCTCTATGTGTGACTAAGAATGCAGAAAATTAGCAAATCTAATAAAATAATTCAATACATTCTGTGTTTCATGGCACTGTACAGTGACAACTTAATCTCAGTTAATATGGTTTGAGTGTCCTAAGTGCTTTATTTATCTCTTAAAGTTCCAGGTCATAGAACTGTAAAGAAAATTTAACCAAATCAAGCAGATAACGTTTAAGAGAACTATGCAATTTTTAGTTGAATCTGAAACTGTAACTCCTTACAACATTTCTTAATGAGCGCAATAACTAAAGTTTCTAGTGGTTGCTCTGAGTTTTTATTTAATTTCTAAGTCAGACTTTTAAAGTAGAGCTTCTAATCAACCAATATGTAGAACGATCTGCACAGTTTGAATGATTTTGAGATACTTCTGAGATGATTCTGAGATACCAACTATGATGCCCCATGAGGTGGTGAACCTATGCAACTCATGCTATCCGAACAGCTATGAGTTTTTAATCAGTTTCTATAGCATACTTTGAAGCAGATCTTCTAGTTAACCAATTTATTGAACTATCCATACAGTTCGAGCGATTCTGATATCATATCTGAGACACAAACTATGATGTCCCATGAGGCGGCGAACCCACCCAACTCGATGCTATTCGTACAGTTTGGTATTTCAAACCATGTGCGTTGTTCGAGTACTAACTATGCCTTAACTTTACTATGAATAGTTAACTATGAATAGTTAAGTTATTTAGGGACACTCTATTTGTGCCCCAGATTCGTAATGCTTAAATATTTCAGATTGTTTAAAGTGTACTGATCGTTCAGATCGCACGGATCTTTCAGAGAGTTGATATGTAGATCTCAAGATCGCTGCTAGAGAATGGATGTTGAGGAAGATTCAAGTTGATCGAAATTCTTTAATCGTTCGAGAAGGTATGAACTTTATACTATAAAGTTTTCAAAAGTTTTTGCAAATGTTTAAAAAGCTCAAGTTTCTAAGTGAGTTGTATATAATTCGAGCTTTTTGAATTGTTCTGAAAATCTAGTCGTGCCAATGCATTGAACCATCTGGATCACTCAAGATTGTTCAAACTGTACGCCTTGGTTGGACATTGTGAATCGCTCGACTGGTATGGATCACTCAATTAATGCGGTTTATTTAGAAGATCTGATTCGCTAGCACAGTTCAGATATTGCAGAAAGAGTTCACTTTAAAAATCACAAATTTTTGAACGACTTCGGATCATCTGGACTGGCCGAATACTTAAAAATATTCAGATCGTTTCTATGCGCAAGTCTGTTTTTAAAGTTTGGTTCACTCAAAAGATATCGAAAATCAAAAAATTTTTGAACGTCTTCCGATTATTTGAACTGTTTGAATACTTTAAAATATTCAGATCGTTTTTATGGCTGATTTGTTCTGACAGTTTGGATCATTTGACAATTTGGATCTTTCCATAGATTTTGACTTTAAAAGTTCCCAGTGCTAATTGTTCACAGTGCTAATTGTTAAAACAGTATGAATCATTTTGAGGCAATGGATCGTTTGGGCAGTTCGGCTCATTCAATACATTTTCACTTCAAAACTAACAAGTTTCTAAGTGAATTTCGGTAGTATGGACTGTCTTTTTCTTTACTTTAGGCCACGGAATATTTGCAATTATTCAAAATGAGCGAGTCGACTGAACGAGGTTGATCAATCAAACGAAAGGCGTTGATTGAATGATGTGGGTTAGTTGAACGCAATCTGAATAGTTTCAATGGATCAAATTCTTTAGACAGTTTAGATTATTTAGATAAGTAAGTAGATCAAACGTATTGAATGGTTCAGACAGCTCCTAACTAGGCCAAACAGTTTTGACAGTATTTCGAAATCATTTTGAGTCGACAGTATGGAATAGATTACTCAAGATATGCGGTTGAGTTCACTAGATAGTTGCAAATCCTTCCAATAGTTGTTGATCGTTCAGACAATATGAATCACATAGATGACATATTGGCAGATGAATAGTTTGAACAGTCCATATCACTAAGAAGGTTCGCACAGAGCTAATAGTCCAAACATTTTTGATTACTTAGGTAATTCGATTTGGTTCGTTAGAATCATGCGGATTGATCAGAGGGTCTTAATGGTTCAGACGTTTCAAATTCTTTAAAGTTTGATCTTTTAATGTTTAAAAATTGATTCTTTTTGCTTATTGATTCGATTCTTTCTTTTTAGCTTTGATTTTCTTTATTTGTTATTTGGTCTATAAGATCAACTTCCATTGTCCACGTAGTGGGACGTTGATGATTGAACAGAGCATTTGTAAACCCTCTATTGACGAGAACATTCAGGCGGCCCCAGTTTATTATTCGAAAATTTAAATGTTTTCAGCGTTAAATATATGAATTGTAAATCTATCAAATCTCTCAACGGCTTAAAGCTTAAAACACTCAATTTCTAAAGATGCAAACAAAGATAACCAAAGTGAAGTTCCACTCGCAATTTTCATATCTCACAGTTCGCATTGCATAACTACGGACATTTGTAACATACAAAGTTCCCAACAACTGCACTTTGTACCCTCCACATTAATGTTAAACACAAAAACAAAAACAAAGACCTTGAAGAAGTGCATTCAAATACCGTCATGCCGTCACTCATAAAACGATGAGTCACATTGACGACACAATCAGCTGAAATTCAATTGTTGTATTTTTTTGTTTGTTATTGTTTTGCTTTTGTTTTTCGCTGCTACTTAAGTATTTTTGCCGTTTTGTCATAATGATCCCACATAAATTTCCAATTACAATAACAAACACTGAACAACACCCAACAGCAACAACAATAACACTCACACTAACACTAACAAAACGTCATTCAAATTCGGCAACAGTTGTGCGCATTGGATTGCAAGTGTTTTTGTTTTTGTTTTTGTTTACGCACAATCCAGGCTTAATTATAAAATTACGTTGTAGTTTGCAGTTCGGGGATCTGGCAAAGCGATCGCGTTGATAGGGAAACGAAAGCAAAAGAGCGCAAGAGGGAAGCAGCATGGAGCAGTGTTGCCAGATCAGGAGATTTCCGCCTAGATTTAAGAGATTATTGGCCTTTTAGGAGATTATTTAGGAGTTAGAATTGTTTAGGAGAAAGTTTAGGAAATTTTGATGGTGATTGATTTGACACCATTAGTGGCACTAAGGCCTTGAATATTGAAAGCTAAAGTGTACAATTTAATTTAATTAAATTTTAAAATATTTTAATTAATTAATTTTTTTTTATAATTTATGCAATGAATGAAGGAAGTTTATAAAAGCAAAATTTATACCGATCTCATTTTTTAAATGTTTTGTTTGAGTTAAGTTTTTGTTAAGCTGAAGCTGAATAAATAAAATGGCTGCAGTAAAAAATACTGAATATATTTTCATTTTTTATTAGAACTTTAATACCTTAGTTTATAATTATAAAAATTATTAAAACAAATTTTTAAGAGATTTTTTAAATTGTTGAGAGGAAATTTCAGCTTTTTGTTTAAGATTTAAGATAAAGTCATTTCAAGTATCTGGCAACACTGGCATGGAACTTTGAGTAAGAGCACGAAATGTGAGAGCGCACCAGTGCTCCAAAAAAGAAAATTTCACCGAGGAGCTGAAGAAACACTTTCGTTCTCATTTGTGCGAAGAAGCGTAGTGTCTGTGTTATTTGTTTGTGAATCGTTTTTGAGATCGGTAGATGTGAGCTAAATTGAGTGCTTACCGAATGCAAGCAAATTGATCCAATAGGAAATGTTTTGGCTGCCTTTAATACAGAACCAGGGACAAGTTTGAAATTGGACTAACTATATGTGTTATGTCTTGGACTATAAAGTATTCACGGTCTGGGGCCTAGAGAGACATGAATAAAATGTTTGTCATATCATATTCTTATAGAAAGTAAATTAAAATTGTCACAGGCAAAAACAAAAAGCCGGGCTTAACCCGTTATATTGTTAACCCGTTGTTATATTTTTTTGATATTAGTTTTAATATTAGTAAAAACTTCCCAGAGTTATTTCCACAACAGTTAATTCCCGATCAGCCGGAATTAATATAAAAGAATTAAAAAAATGTAGGGGAATTCTTTGTAAGGTGCCACCCACGTTCGATTTCGACGTTCCAGCAATCCAAGCAAAAAAATTCCTACCGTCATTTAAGGTATATATGACAACATCAATTTTAATGTGATTTTTGAGGGAACAGACGCAATAACACAGTCTGGGTAAAAAAAAGTGTCAAATTTGGTTAAGAACTTAAAAACTTAAAAATAAAAACTGAAGGTTTTTCTTGCGGTGAAAAAGTAACCAAAAACTTAAAAAAAACTAAGGTAAATATCAGTATTGGACTTAATTTTTAATGGTTTTTCATAATCCGAAATGATATCCGAGCATATCGTAAAAGGAAAAAATTTATACAATGATTTCCAAAATGGCATAAAAATGTAAAGTTCCACCTTTTTCTCTTTGTAAGGTGCCACCCCTTAATAATTGTTTTGTGATCCTATATCGGTAAAATGCCTTTTTGTTGCTCGGTACCATCAATAAAATGAATTTAATGATTTTAATGAATTTAATTTAATGATCTTAGTAAATTTTTCTCGAATCCTATCATAAAGAATAAAGTTCAGTTCAGTTTTGTTTATTAATTTCCATATAATTACAGTTTTATTCGTTTCCATTCAATTTTCATTTTGCTTTCGGTCATTTTATATTTAATTCAAATTAAATTCAATAATCTTTCATACACTTTCTAAATCATGCATTTTTACTTGAGATTTTTACGTTTTTAGCGGTTTTTTTAGGGGGTGGCACTTTACATTTAAAAATTTTAAGGGTGTCGATTTTGAACACTTTGGGAAATTGGCTGTAAAATTCGTATTTACGAAAAATTCAAATGAAGTGTTACCTTGGATCATAGCTCTTTAAACCCTCTTTCTAACGGTATGTTAACATTGGCGATACGTTAATTTTCTAACGAGTTATGCGCAAAAAAGCTATGGGGTGGCACCTTACAAAGAATTCCCCTATAACTTTCAAACTAGTCATTCGATTTGCAGGGGACTGTGACAAATTATAGATATCACTAACAAGCATTACAAAAAATCCGTGGAACTCAAAATCGAACATAATCTCAAAAATTTTTTTTGTGTTTTTTTTAATATTCAATGTAACTTCAAAAACTTGTTTGTTTGTTTAAAAAACAACAATTTTTATTTTTTTTTAATTTTGGTACCATCACCACATTATTTTAAATATAATATATATTTTAATTCACTAAGACGTATTACCAGAAAAATCGGTGGAACTCAAAAGTAAATAAATATAAACTCAAATATTTTGTTTGGGTTTTTTTCAAATTTTTTTTTATCAATTTCGATTTTGGTACAACTTTCAAATTGATTTTAAAAATAGATATCACTAAGACGCATTGCCAGAAAAATCTGTGGAACTCAAAAATGAATATCACCACAAACATTTTTTGTTTTTTCCAAAAAATTGTTTTTTAAGAATTTTGGTACAACCTTCAAATTTTTTTTAAATACATATAAATACCACTAAGACGCATTACCAGAAAAATCGATGGAACGATGGTGAATATAACCTCCACAATTTTTTTTGTTTTTTTCAAATATTTTTTTTATCAAGTTAGAATTTTGGTGTAATCCCTAAATTGTTTTTAAATAAAGATATCACTAAGACGCATTACCAAAAACAAATCGATTGAACTCAATAGTTAATATATACCCTCAAATATTTTTGTTTTTACAAACAATTTTTTTATCAAGTTAGAATTTTGGTACAACCTTCAAATTGTTTTTAAATATAGATACTACTAAGACGCATTAGTAGAAAAATCGGTGGAACTCAAAACGCCAAATATTTTTTTGGGGGTTTTTAATAATTTTTTTTATCAAGCTAGAATTTTTGTACAGTTACATCAGCATTGTTTTTAAATATTCATCGTATAGTGTTTTGAAGTACATATGTTTCCCAAATTTTTTTTTCATTTGCGTGATATTTAAAAAAAATATTATTTAAAAAAAATTTTAAAAAAGTTATTAACAAGTGGATATAACATTTAATATAGAAACTATAGTTCTATTCTATCATACTATATGTAATGATATTTATGGTATTAAGTAAGCTTCTTCTTTCTTCTACAAAGTAAAGTCCCTTTTGAGTTATTGGAACCTGCCACTGGATCCTAGTTGCTAGTGTTGGTTCTAGAATCAGGCCGGGTTGTATTTTATGAAGGTAACATTGAATAGAGAATCGTTTAAAATGCCTTGAATCGTTGGGACAATTTAGTAACCCTATCCTTATCATAGCCTTCATACCTAAAAGTCGTTCGATACTGTTGTTTTGTATAGTATTTGTATTCTATGCAGAATAAATTGATCTCAGATTCTACGGACCCTTTGAAGACAAGCTTGTTCCATTGGTTAAATGTATTTGCAATAAATTCGGTTAGCTTTGCTTAACCCTTTTGAACCGAAAATCCACTACTGTATGTTTGTATTAGTTGAACCTAGTAGTCGATGGCCTTCAGTAGTTAGTGCCCGGGACCACGAGCCAAAGGATAGTCGAATCCAACATACACCAACTCTAAAAGAGAAAAGAAAACTGTTTCCTTTCAGCAAATTAAAGAAAATATTTAATTTTTGAGTATCTTAACCCATATATGGTGAACTAGAAGCACAGTATTTGCTTATGTATGGCTACCTCAAGACTGGGGTTTGCTTACTTAGAGGACAGGTTCTTCTTGGGGTTGGATGGGTCCCCAGCACAACACCAACTCGCTGCTGAACTTCACTAGGAACACGCACATTCTTACAGATCACTTTTACGTTGACTCGCAACACCAAGGAGCTCTAACTGGTACCGGTAGGGACCCAACAGGGTCTATGAATGGTCGACTTGGCCTAACATAATCTTAGCTCAAATTTTTAGTAAATTCATAAATTTGCTGTAATTTCCTACTCTTTGCTTCTATAGTTTAATTTGTTATTCGTATTATGGCATCAAATTTCAAGACTTTAACCCTCTAGTTCTGTAAATTCTGTAAATTACACCTTATGATTTTTCTTGCTGATTTTACACGTATGGAAAGGGAAATCTCCATTTTATAAAATAAATGTAGTCAGTTAACGCTGCCGCATTCACAACGGCTATAATTGTAAGACAAAGTTGAAGTTTCGTGAGAAAGTAAGCAAATAATTATTTTTGAAATTGTGTGAGAAACCAAAATTTTTTTTAATAAATTGTGAACCTCAATAAAACTAAAAAAATTATTGGTGAGTAGCTGTTATTGTGTTCTTTGAGAAAATAAAAAAAAAAATTATGAAAAAAGTTGTTACACTCCTCCTACCTAACCCGAACCATAGAGTGTCTGTAGGCCTGCTTGGGATGAAAAGCGTAAATAATTAACGGTCATTGATGATATTTTTTCGCTATTTAAGCATTATTTTTCTATTTGAACCGACATTTTGATACACCGCAATGTAAAAAAGATCATATCACTGCAAAAATTTATACTAAGGCGTAGTCCGCGGGGGTAGATGAGAGAACTAGTCTCCCCTAGTCCTTTATTTCATGGAGTAGATTTATCGACATCTGTGTGAAAAGATAACAAAGCATTAAAAAAATAAAAATCGCAAATATATCTGTGGCATTTTGGCAAAACAACCTAAGTCTAATTTTCAAATTGTTCAGGAGAGCGAAAATACTGATAAGGTGCAGAGCAAATCTCATACAAAACTCGAAAAAAGTTGAAATGCTATACATCATATCTCTGTAACTAAATGTCGTAAAAACAAGCCGATTACACCAAAAGAAGCGTTTCTTTATGATTAAAAAACTGGAAAATTTCACTATTTCGACATAAGTTGTTTTGTCAAAATGCCACAGATATATATACCTATACCGATTTTTTTAGTTTTCCTAGTTTCTACACCCCCAAAAGCAGTGTATAAACTACCCCACGACACATTACCCCTCGCCTTAGCCCTACCCCTTTTTATTTATTGTCTATTGTTACCCGTTATTTATGTTTATATATATTTAAAAAAAATAAAAATTTAAATTAATAAAACAAAAAATTTTCATATGGGATTTTTTTTGGCTTTGTTTCCCAAGCAGGCCTGTAGGCCTGCTACTTTCTACACCCTCTATCACGCCTCCTATTGACATGGAATTTTTTTCCCCGAACAAACATTACTTCTCTACCACAAAACTATCACTGGTAATTTTTTTAACAAGATTAAAAACTTGGAAACTAGAGGGTTAATGCTTCTTCAACTTAATCCTTTCTTGGCCAATGGGACATACATACATACAAACATATGCAGTTATAATGTGTGAAATTTGTGCTCTCTGAATACAAAAAATGTTGAATAAAACTACAACATTTTTCATGCGTACCACATATGGCACACTGGTTGCGAAAGGGTTAAGCGCCTTTGACGTTTTTCGACGTATTTTTCCCATTGCTGCTTGCTGTCGCCGCTTATTGCTGTTCACACTTATTGACGCTTCGGTAGTCATCAGAATTGTTGCCGTTACAATTCAGTGTGCTGCCATTGTTGTTGTTGTTGTTGTTGCCGCTTGGAAATTAGTGTCGAAGTTCATTTATTATCGTCATTGCCGATGCATTGCAGTACATATGAAATGTTGACGCGTTCGTTCGTTCGTTCGTTGGTCTTCGACAGTGTTTTTGTCATTCGTGTTGTTGTTGCTATTGCCATTGGCATTATCTGTAACGCATTTGGTTGCAGCCGAAATGCTTCAACATTTTGCTACTGTCGTTGCTGTTATTATTTCTGCTGTTGCCATTGTCGTTGTTGTTGTTGTTGTTGTTGTTGCTGTGGCCGTTGCAAAAAGTATTTACATACTCGTAAATATGCATTAAGACCGCCGCAGCACACACAGTGGACAGGCACAGACACCGCGAATGGCAGCGACACATGAACGCTTGGCCGACGAAAGGCGACATTTGGATCACATGTGGTGGCGTTTCGTTTCGTTTCGTGCGTGCGACTGCCGCTGCCGGTGCCGGTGCACAGCCCAATGAACCATAGACGCCAACGTAGGGTGAGACCGTCGTAGACGAAATCATTGAATATGGTATAATTTTTCATTTTTGTGGTTGTTGTTGTTGTTGTTATTGCTTTAAGTACATTTTGTACTTTGTGGCTTCGATTGTGTGGCCGAGCCGTATTTTGCATTTCGTAGATAAGATTTCCAATTGCAGGCGGTTCGCGGTCAGCGGCGTCTTGTGCTCTGAGCCACGTTTCGTTTGCTGAATTCGATGCCGTTCGAGTCGGCTTCGCTTTATCGGCGCTGACCATTCGCCGTTGGAGTAATGAGTCAACGTTTCTTGGAAATCACACACACACACACACACATACACCCATACATGTGTATATGTATACATACATATGTATGTATTTACTTACCCATGCAGTCAATTATTTATAAACATTGAACCCGGCTGTACTTTGAAACGGTTTTTCGTTTTGTTTCACTTCTATATTTTTTTGTACACAGTTTCATTGCTTATCACAAATTTTTGAGCGCTGTTGACAGTTTTTAACTCGCGTGAATTTAGGGTTTGTTGAGCTGCAAATCGATCATGTCACCTTGTAGATTTTTGACACTGGTGTGTTAAGTTGGAAGTAAGCAAAGTGATCAAAGAGAGCCTGCAAACATCTCAAAGGTGGTCACAAAGAAGTTGACATCTCAAAAGGCTACTTTTCAAATTTTTTTTTTTTTTTCTTTAATCATTGGCATCCTTTTGGAAAACCATAGCACCGAAGAAATTTTATTGACTTTATTAGCTCCGTTTGGGAACAAAGGGCCTCAACAAGGCCACAAATCTCTTGTGTTGGTTACTTTAATCAATTGAAAATTTGCCAATTTTCTGACAGACCCTACAGTGATAAGGAAGTAAAATTATCGGACCCCTCAAATTTATCTGGGAAAGCAGATGGTCGATTTTTTATAGGAACCCCAGTTAGAGCAATGTGCCTCCTTCTGGCAGTCATAGAGTGCACTCACAGTAGACAGTGAACCAATGCAGGCAATAATCTTTGAACCTAATTTAACCTAACACTCATCTGAAATGAAAATAATATTCAAATTGGGTAGGTTTCGATAGTACATTTTGATTTTTTGCTTCTTACAAACCCAAAAGTTGATAACCTCACAACTTCGATTGTATGGGAGATGCCCTCTGGTGGTGAATTTCGGAACCTTAATTAATTTTGTATTTTTTGTACTTAAGAGAGTTACCAATAGCTGAATAAATCATTCAAATTGGTTTAGTAGTTTTCGAGATATGTATGATGTTTGCTCGCTTACTTTACTACATTTTCAAGTGGGGAGCCAATTCCAGTTTTGTATGGCAGCCCCCTTAAAAGTTGTAGATAGCAATTAGGTATGTATATAAGAAACATTCGGAAGGTAAAATAAGTAGGGGTCAGTCCTACATGTGATACGTCTGGGACCAACCTGGAAGCAGTTGGAACCTATTTTATAAAAACAATAATTTTGTATGTGAACCCCATTGAGAGTTGGAGATAGTTTGGAGGTAAGTATGTTTGAAAAAAATGTTCAGTAGATAAAACTAGTGGGGGTCAGTCATAGATTTTAACCCTCTAAGAGCAATTTCTGAGCAGCTGTGAAGCAATTTGTCGAATTTCTCAGCTTTTTTGTATGTAAACTTTGACCTCGACGCGATGCCATTTAACCCCACTCTAGCCCCACAATTTTTTATTTTCCCTAGACTGAAAGAAGTTGCCATAAAGTAGGGAAATCCAATTCCTTTACTTAGTCTCTGTTGCGTAGTATTATTCAAGTTTTAACAACTACTGAGGAAAGTTTAATAAGTCTCTATTGTGAGCTGATTTAAGATAATTTAAATCATGGAAGACAGGCACTCAAAGGCTTTTTGCGAATATACGAAAAACCTTAGATTATGTAGGTTCTCTGTACTCTATTACTTCTTTTTATTAGCCCTTCTTCTGTTATCTTAACAACCAAAGAGTGCCTTGTCATTACAATCTTTCAAAGCGGTTCAACGCGCTGTGCATCAAAATTTCATTCACAGAACATCTTCCAAGTGGCCAGTCTGCTGCTTTGTCTTCATTTTCTTAAGATTGTTCTAATTATTAGTTTCTAAGTTTACATCTGGTTTTGGGTCCAGTATCCCTTGTGGATCCATGATAAATATGTTGTCTATTTAATGAGATAGTTGCTTTGGGCTCTTTGGGATTAAGAAATCTTTCTCTCTACTCTCAATCCTTCTATATTCGGCCCGTTGTCCTTTTACATATATCTCCCAAAAAATGTAAAATAGACAATGACTTATCTTTGGCAAAAGGGCGTTCGGTAAATAACTCGGATCCTCTAACTTAAAATAAAGTCTGGCAATGCTCAGTGGTCACATTAATGCCGCTGATATCATTGTGTCTTCATGCAAGGAGCGAAATAAAGATCAAAATTGAAATAGTTGAAGCATTCTTAATCTTCTAGTTTCAAAATTTTTGTTTTTGCTAGAAGAAGCTGAAGTTTATTTTAAGGTATAGAAGTAAAGTATTCATGCAAGAAGCGAAATAGAGATAAATTTTGAAATGGTTGAAGCCTTCTTAATCTTATAGGTCCAGCATTTCTGTTTTTGTTAAAGAAGCTGAAGTTTATTTTGAAGTGTAAGTAATGTTTGTTCGTGAAAATAATTGTAAAGTTAAAACGAAGCGCAGTTAGTGGGTTTAAAGTAAGTGGACATAGAGGTCTGTTTGGAATTGGTGGAACGAAGAAGATTACTTCCATGTTGAATTCTTTTGTATATTTTTAAAGCGCATGGAATGCCAGACTTCATAATTATTATTATTATTATTTTGACTTTTTCTTGCCGTTTTTGATTTTGACATCATTTCTGTGGTAATTGGGGATCGCTGATTTCGAATCCATAAACCATTTTTTTTTAACTAAATTCGAGTTTTTTAAAAAAATTGGCATCACTTATCCGGATTTTTTTGACTATTTCGATATTTTCGGTTTTTAATTTCTAAACCAATGAACCTATTGCCATCATTTTGACTTTGTTGAACTTGTAATAAAAAATCAACTTAGGAAAAAATCAGATAAAAATCCATTAGAAGGGATTTGCAGAGTATTTCTAGTTTGGAATATTGCTATAAGGTCTGATTGAGATATAAGAGTTAAGATGCGTGAAATTATTATGGGAAAACTGCCTTCATAGCTGCTTGGCAATGTTCAGTCAGAAAGCCTATGACCTGTGGGAGCAAATTTTAATTGTGGGCTAAGACAAAGCGAGCTCTATTTGGAGTCAAGGTCCTTTAAGAAGACTCTTCAAGTGTTGTAGTTTTAAGGTAAAGCGTTTCTGGTCTCTTACTCGAGTCTTAGAGATTTGAAGTCTCTGTTTTGATGGGGCATTTCCAGTGAAGGCTACGATAGACGCTGTTCTAGCGAATATACAGGGTTTTTCATTTCGAACCGACAACTTTGACAGCCCTGCGCCATTTATGAAAATGGACCGTTTTAGCATCGCTCAACGTGTAAACATAGTGAAAATTCACTACAAAAATGGTGAAAATTTGAGCACCACTTTTCGCGCACTAAGGAAGGATTTCGGACGTCACGGAAGGCCTGTTTTGTCAACAATTTAGGATTTATTGGCGAAATTCGAATGAACTGGTTCTGTACAAGATGTACAGAGGCCAATACGTAATCGCCCGGCCGAAAATATTGCTGCTGTAGCTGCCAGTGTTGAAGATGACCCGAATTTATCGCTTCCCCGGCGTTCACAACAATTGGACATCTTCATCACCTCAATTTGGCGTATTTTGCATTTGGATTTGCATCTTCATCCATATAAAGTTCAGTTGGTGCAGAAATTGGAGCCGGGAGATCACAAAATGCGTCGTAACTACGCCGAATGGGTGCTTGAAAAACAGTCCGAAAATCCCAATTTTTCGCACAAAATTTTCTTCAGCGATGAAGCACATTTTCACCTCGGCGGTTACGTTAATAGTCAAAATTGTCGTGTATGGGGCTCAGAAAATCCACACGTGGTTGTCGAGCGCCCAATGCATCCACCTAGAGTCACTATTTGGTGTGCATTATGGTCCGGTGGTGTCATAGGGCCATATTTCTTCGAAAATGACGAAGGACAGACCGTTACCGTCAATTCTGAACGTTATGGGGGTATGATAACCGAGTATTTCTGGCCAGCGATCGAAGATATGGATGTGGAGGAGATGTGGTTTCAACAGGACGGCGCTACATGCCATACAGCACGACCGAACATGACAGAATAGCGAACCAGGTTCGATGAACGCATATTTTCGCGTTTTGGTTCGCGTTCGCGTTCTGAACCCTTTGGACTTGAGGGACAACATACGTGCAGTTCTTGGCGCCTTACAGCCTGCTATATGTAAAAAAGTCATCGAAAATTACCTAAAAAGAATCCAGGTGTGCCAGGCTGCTCGTGGCGGTCATTTGAATGATGTCATATTCCATTACTAATGGCACAAACCAAATATTATTTTGATAATAAAGTTTCATCAAAATTCAAATTTAAATTGATTTTTTTTCTTTATTTACTTTTTCGGCTCATGATGAAAACCCCTATATAAGGCCGAGACTCAGACTATTGGCTGTTTAACACTGGAAAGACCATTGCGGTCATTTTGACGGGTTTTCATTTTTAAATAATTGTATTTTCTTAACCTTCACACTGTCACTATTAACATATGTTAATATTTTTCTTATCATCCGTTTTATAAAGACAGTTTTCATTTTTTGAGCTAAGTTGGTAAGCAAAAACGTAAAATGGACTGTGCTTAAGAGATTTTAGGTTCAAACGTGGAAGGGGGAAAAGGGATGAATGGGGTTTCAGCCCCCACAATGTGGGCGAATTTGTTGCTTTTTTTAAAGAAATTCCATAAAAAGTGCATTTTCTAAGATATTCTCACAAAATTTTGTATTTAAGATTTTTAGGTAATTCCACATCACATATCCAAATTTGAGCATTGAATTTTGAATATGTTAATTGTAACCAAAATAGGGGTAAAAATTTTCATTTGTAAAAAAATTATGGAAAACATAAAATTTTTAGTTTTCTGATTACATATTTAGAAAGAGCTTGATAAAATGGCCACTGAGCCGAAGCCGCATGAAAATCGGACTTAAAACTAAAAAGTTATAGCAAAATCAAAATTTGAAATATTAACAAATGTTAATGGTGACAGTGTGAAGGTTAAGTATTGCTATCAAATTTTACTTTGATGACTTTTTTTAATCGTGGAAAATTTTATATATATTTTTTTTAATTAATGTTGATATAAATTAGCCAAATCCGATTTGTAATTTTCGAGATATCAGCGGATATTATATGTATGTAATCTTTGTAGGTATGGAAAACTTGCGGTCTTTCTAGTGTTAAGCTTTGTGTTACTCAGTAAAGTGAACTAGAAGAACTCATCCCGAGATTATTTCTTGGAGGATTAAGGCTTTTTATGGCTGACTAACTGATGATATCAAAGCCGATAGCCCTGGCAGCTAGTGCTTTTTTTTTTAATTATAATTTTAATTGTAATTAAAAATAATAAATAAATAAATAAATAACTGGTGATATCACAATGAGGCACTGACGCACGCAAGAGGGGTTTGAGAGGTTCAAATCCCCTAAAATATCTGTTTTTTACAAGCATTTTGGGTCAATTTCATGATTTCAAATGGCATTGGGTCCAAAAGATGCTTACAAAACCCTTAACCCGGCGTTGGTGTGGTGGAAAAAAATTACGTTATTGGTGTGGCGGGGTATGACATACCCCACAACTTTATATAGCAGCAACCTCACGAAACAACTCAAATGTAAAAGATAGCAATTATATATTATTCTTCATTTACTTTTACGTAAGAAAATACAAAAACACTTCATGTGCAAGCAATTTGTAAAAGAAAATACCAAATTTAACAAAAATAAACAAAAAATACTGATATTTATAAGTTGACTCCATATAATGGGGTTTAAAAAAATGTCTTTATATAATTTTCCAAAAAACGTAGTCAGTTTTAAAAACGAAATACATATAGCCATGTGACATTAAATTTTTGGTAGCTACCATGAAAGAGTAGCGAATTACAGGGTCTCAAAATTAGCGCATTTTTCGCAAGTCGTACTGACGACGTTTTGGTACAGCTTCGCCTTATCTCAAGGATTTACAGAATCATGATGATGTAGAAAAATAATGATATTTTTTGGAATATATGATACGATAACAACGATTGTTGTATGTGCTATTAAATTCAATGGAACATACGACATTCGTTTTCTACGGCGACGAAGTGCGAATACTGAAGTGGGAGCTTTTCTTGCACGTAGCAGTTGGGCAGTTGGTATTTGCCTCTTATTTTTCCGTACGGTGAATATTTGAATAAAGCGATGACTACTAGACCATCGAAAATATCAAATTGAATTCAAAATTATTTACACAAAAAGTTACGTTATTGGTGTGGTGGGGTATGTCATACCCCAATGAACTTTAGCGGGATGTGACTGAAATCTGGTCACACTCAAGTTGCTTTAGGATAGCAAATGTGTATGGTTGGACTGTTATAAACAGCTACTAGAAGCGATAGTGCCCACATAAAACTGATATCCGTATTATTTACAAAAATATAACCTCTGGGGTATGGTATAGCCCACCACACCAATGCCGGGTTAAAACTGAAATCCTGAGTGCATCACTGCAATAAGGAATCATATATCTGCTCTCAAGGTTGACTTAGTCAACTCGCTTCTAACCATCATTCATTAGAACAGTGTTTCCCAAACTGTTGTGATCTGGCAACAGATCACATGCGGGTTCATAGAAAATTTTCCCATCAATTTCAATCAACAAACTTCGAAAAAACCATGGCAAAAATTACGGCCATGTTTGTTACAATTCCTGTTGTTGTTGTTGTTGTTTTTGTATAATCTTTGCATTGACTCAGCATTAGTCGCTCAGCCAGCGCAAATGTGAATTTCACAATTTCGTCTAGAATGCTTAATAAAGAAAATCATACGAGCCATTCGCTGCGCCGCCTACAGGCCCCCTCGTCAGCCCTCCTCCAGCTCGTTGCATGCCAGCAACAATATTTTGCTGGCCCCCTTCATAAATGATAGCAAACAATGAAATGCCAAATAGCGACAATGAACACAACAACAACAACAATAATGAAAAAAACGAGATGTGCACTTAAGAAGCCATTTCCGTTAGTAATTTACAAACAACAAAAACAACAACATCAGCAACAACAGCAACAGCAACGGCAACGGCAACAATATTGAAATTGAAATGAAGCGACGGACGGTTTTTCTACTGCCATGGCCCATGGCTCAAGTGCCGAGCTGCGCGGGCACACAGTCTGGCAATTTGGTGACTGTGATTGTATGTGTGTGTGTGTGTGCATGTGTGAGTTGGGCACTGCGCAGAATCTGCCGTCGCATAACAGAATTGCCATTTGTTCTTGGCATTGTTGTTGCCGTTGTTATTGTTGTAGAGTTTTTGGGCGAAACGTTGCGAGCGCGGAGCGGCGGGCGTCAATGCGGCAGTGGCAACAAAATATACCCTCATGGCAAGCATCAGGCGGCGGCATTGTTGTTGTTGTATTCGTTGTTGGGAATTTTTATTAAAATGAATTACTTACACACATACACATCGATATACATATTTATATATGTATGGACATATAAGCGGCGATTGTATTCGACAATTCAGCTGGTTGTAAGTTGGCGACGAGCTTCGGCTGCGCTTTCAGCCAACGTCAACGATCGCCGTCGCTGCTGCTTCCGCCGTTGCCTTTTTCTTGGTCCGATGCGCTAAATTTCTGTTTATGATCAAATCGCAACAACAACAACAACAACAACAATGGCATCAGCAATTGCCACGAAATGCTGCACTCTGGCCGTCTGCGCCGCCGCATCGGCCACGATAGCTGGCAATTCTGCCCTCTCGCCAACTCCCCCCCACCCGAACAGCAACGTTTTGTCCGCTCGTTCAGCTGCCTCAAAAATTGCTTTCAATTGAATTCAGCCATTTGTTGTTGCTGCTGCTGTCCGTTCCGCAACTTGAAAGCAGGCAAAATCGCATGTTATGGTAATTGAAAAAGTACAGTGGGCCCATACGCGCCGCACTCGCACACACGCGCACGCATAAGCCACACATGCTGGCCGTCGCCGTCGTTGTTGCCGCCAGCGCCTTTGTTGTTTCTTGGCCTGGCACATTGACGATGCCGGCCCGGGGAGGGTCGGCAAATTTCGTTATGCCATTTCTGCTGCAAACATGGTTCGAAAAAAAGGCAAACTAGAAGATAATCTTTGATTTTAGGGGAATGACAGCGGAGAGTCTGAGCATCAACTAAATGAGTGCATTGAGTTTTTGAGTGCATAAACTGTGGTAAGAATGCAGAAAATTATTGCGTGAAAAAAAGTTCGCTAACGCTTAGAAGGATTGCAGCATTTTTTTCGCATTAATTCTAAGAAAAAAACTACCTGCAGTAATCACTACTACTTGAAATTGGTTTTCACCTTCCTGAAATTCTCATAAAAATTTAATTGATTGAACTTATTCTGGGACATTCACAGGCTTGCAATCCTCATGATTGTGATATAACAAATTTTTGTGACTACACCATAAAATTTAACTAGTTTTCATCTTCTTCCTCATAAAATTGCAAAGAATCAGTATGAATGGGAATGAAAGTCTTGTGTGTCCCGTGATTGTGATGTCACAAATTTTTGTGACTGCTGCTTTTTAAGTTTATCATCATTAGTTCATTTCAGTTCATTAGTATAATAACACTATCAGACCGTTACACTACAAACGCCGACATTCATGAGATGCTAAAAATATCAACAGTTGATGACGAGGTGAAAAAAGTAACAACAAGGCATTTTGACGTACTTAAAAAACACAAGAACACAGAAATCAACTCACTCTTGCAACGCGAAAACCAGACAAGACGACGGCTAAAAAGGAATCGACCATGTGACCTATTGTCCCTAAACTAAAAATCTGTTACCTAAATATTAAGAAACAATTGTAAATTCCAATCCTGACTGTATCGCTCTTGGCACTGGCCTTATTGTGATGTTTTTATTGATCTTCCTACCTAACTGTTTAACCAAATACTTGATGTCAACGACAGTTGTATAAATAAATGGGGAATGAAAAAAAAAAAAAAAATCATTAGTTCGTCTAAGTATTCATTTTTTAATTAGCTTTACAAGAGCAACGAATTGGCTGAAAGAGATCCTGAGTCTACGGCAAACTTGAATTCAAGTTTTGCCTGATTGAATGACTTGTGATCCCGTGATTGCAAATTCTTGTTCATGAACATTAGATCGCCAATTTATTTTTCACTTTACAAGAGCAACAAATCGGCCAAAAGATTTTCAGAGTCTTTGGGAAACTTGACGACGATGGTCGGCTGAATGAAAGTCAAGATCACCGAGCATTTGTTAGTGAAGAAGGGAAATCATAGTCGAGTTGCAATGGCCAGAACGGTCTTAGTATTTACGTCTTTCGGATACTCCATATAGTATAAAGCTACTAACAGATCGTTAATTTAAATCTTACGGCATTGTACGGCAATTTTAAATTTTCAACCCTATTTGCGACAATATCCACAGCCTCCTGCTTAGTGATGTTACAAAGTTTTAAACCCAAATTTGACAATAAATGAAATCGTGAAATTGCCTGGACGCTTGATTTGATGTCTTCATTATCAACTCTAAAAATAGATTAAATTATCATTTATACGTTTAAATTGGATATAGATTGTCAGATACACTAAGTTTTAAATTAAATTAATTTAATTAAAAAACAGTACACAACAATATTAAATTAAATAAACAGCTGTCAGAATAACCGCTGCCAGATAATTCACATGGATATTCAATGGTATTTAAAAGATTTTTGGAATAAATTTTTTTAAAATTATTTTAAAGAGATTCACATAAGTGTTTTTTAAAAGCATTTCTTACGGGTACGTGTATTTTTTTTTAATTTGAGCAAACGCCTTAAATGAAAGTTTTACTTTGTTATGAAATTTTAATATTTTAACTTATAATAGAATCTTTTTAAATTTTGAATCTCCGTGTTTGGTCATATTGGAATATAAATTTTAGTGTTTATGGAAATTCTACTACACTGGTGAACATTTTCCTTACCTCTTTACATAATACAAATATTTTGATTATACACTTTTGTTGTTGTTGTTGTATATGAAATTTTAGTGTTAAAGTGAAAAAACTTCGTTATAGAAATTCCAGTACACTGCCGGAAATTTATCTAACCCTTTAGCCAAAAGGCAAAGGCACATTTTTTCCCACTAAGTCGTTTTCAGTTCAGTTGAAATACGAATCCTGTGCTGTTTAATGAAATTCTTGGAATTATCTGAATGTTTTTAAAATGTTTTCTTTTTACAACTAGATTTCTCAGATTTTCTAGATTTTTAAATTTAATAGATTACTAAAGTAAATAATAGATTATTAGATTATTTGAATTAGTGTTCTGAGAATAATGGGAAATATATGAGGGTCAGAACTGCTTTCTAGATTTGTAGGAGCTTATAAGCCCTTTTTCTACAGTCCTTTTTCTTAAAGTCCTGCCAATACTGTATAACTAATTAAATAGTTCAAGCATTAAAGGGTTTTTTGTTGTGCAGTTTTAGACTCACCAGGGCCTTTAGGTCCCTCATAGATACTTAGATTTTCGATATTGTTTTAACTTAGAATCTTAAATGGTAAGGATCTGGAAGGGAAATTTTGTTGCAAAAGGATGATTGAATTGGTTGATTTGCGAGCCTTAGCCTTCTAACCAGCAAATTGTTTATACTACATTTTTTTTTATTATCAGGTATGTCTTGCATCGAATTTTTATGTGAAAATGAAGTCATCTCGTATTGAAATCTAATATGAATTGATTTTACTTTAACATGAAAATTAAATGCAAAACATACCTATATATATATATTGAATATATATATTTTATTCTGCAGCTCAAAGTAACAGAAATGGAAAAAATGTAATGGCTTCCGTTACTTGCATATAAAAATGATGGAAAAGTCAATATTTAGTTACATGTTTGACTTAAAAATCAGTTGATATGGAAGGATTTTAGCCATTAGAACTTATTTATAACTGCCTCAATGATTTTAATTTATGCTTAATGTATAAAAAAAAATGTCAAAATCTTAATGCTTAAACATTTAATTAATTAAGGGGGTCCTCTAGTTGTAAATTTTGAAAAAATCGATTTTTTTTAATTTCATATTTTTATAGTATAACTATCATAGAAAAAGTATACGAACGAATTTTGTCAAATTCGTAAACGTCTCTGAGATACAGAGCCTCAAATCCGTCTCGTTCACTACGTCACGTACACGGTTTTAAAACTTTAAACGCATTTTTCTCGAAAACACATTTTTTGACCATCGCGCCATGATTCCGTCGATACTAATTGGCCGATTCACTTGATTCTTGTTTTGTTGTATTCAAAACTTTTTGCTCTACGGGTTAACCTACGGAGATTGCGCTCCATTGACTAGCCGATTTTTGGGGGGAGTTTTTAGAGCAAAAAAAGGGCGAATTTCGAAAAAAAAAGTTAAAACGATGCCGCGGGTCCAATTTTGATCAGATCGGGTTCATTATAGGTCATCCCTTAATTGGAGTAATGCTTTTTAAGAGACAATTTTTTGATTACATTTCAGGCGAACAGGGACAAAGTTAGGATGGCGCAAACGCACCCTTACAAAAAAAATGGCCGGCACTCAGCTGGCGGACCCCAACAGTGTTCGCGGTAGCACGTGGAAACAATTTTTTTTTTTTATAATTCAATATGTAAAGAATAAATATACGAAGAATTATCTCATTATCATTTGTAGTTTCTGAGAAAAAAAATCCCCAAAAAAACTTTAAAAAACACCGTTTGTACTAGAGGACCCCCTTAATTAATTTTTTTATTTCTTTCATCTAAAAGTTGACATATTTGAATACAAGCAAAGGAGTCAAAGTACTTTGTCCTTCTCTTAGAAATCAGCACATTGATTTTTCATACAATCATTGCCAAATTTGTGCCACTGTGTGCTGCTGCAATTGCGATCATTTTTCCCGTTTGAATTGAGAGTGCGGCTGAGGGTAGCGCGAGTGCGACAATTTCACTCAATGGAACGTTTGAGTGTGTGCAAGCGCAGGCAGAGCCAAGCATTGGGCTGGCTCGCTGACAGTGGCAGCCGACTCAGCCACAGGCAAAAACCAAAGCAAACGAACGAAAGAACGCGAAAAAGACGAGCCAGCAGCAAACAAACGGCGACGAGATTGAGCCGAGTTGGCGAGTGTGCTACTTATTGTTGTTGTTGTTTTTGGCTGTGATTATTGTATCACTGTGTTGTTATTCTTGTTGTTGATGTAGCTGCTGATGCGCATGTGTGCGTGCGTGCGCTATCGGTTAAACGTTTGAGGGCGCGTTGCTCGCTGAATAATGTGGCTCGTTGCTTGGCTGCGCTTTGTTGCTGTTCCTCTGCTTTTTCACGCCGTCGTCGTCGTCGCAGTTTTCTTCTTCGGCGTTCAGTGTTCGTACATTTAGGGATTTTTGGCTATTTCTGTGCGACGGCGCTGCTCCCGGTTGTATGTTTTGTTGCAGTTGTTGTTGTTGTTGCGATTGTGTTGTTACCCCTCACTTTTGGACCGGTGCGCTATGTGTGAGCGCATGCGGTTACAGTTGATTGATTGTTGTTGTTGTTGTTGCTTTAAATTAAAAACGATTTATGACGAGCAAACGAATTACAAACGCGGCTTACGCGACACGACTGCCGCAACGAAGTTGGCAAACAGCCGAAACGATTGTTGACGAAGGCAATAGCGGCCACCACACAACAATAACACTAACAACAACAGCGACCGCGCACCAGCGAAACGAACGCATGTGGCCGCGCGAGTACGCGAATGTGTCGAGTATATTGGCCCAGGCTACTACGACAATATCAGCAATAACAACAACAACAACAACGAGAAGAGCAGCAATAGCTGAACGCATTTTGAGGGGTTTTTCTTCGGCTCTGGCTGCGGCTCTGGCGATTCTTCCTCTTGTTCTTTACGGGCTGGCTGAACTCAGGCGGCTTGAAGCGCTGATTTTTCGTTGTTGTTGTTGTTGCTTCGGCTCATGCACCGCTGTATTTGTGTGCGCTTGTTTATTGATGTGGTTGTTGTTGCTGTAACGTTTTGGCTTTGCTTTCATTTAATGCGGGCTCGGGTGGTTGGTTGGCGGCTGGGTTTTAGTCGGTTTTTAAACTTGGTCGTGAGAGGGTAGCAAAAGCGGAGCAGGAAGCCCTGAATTGTAGGCCGCGCGATTGCCGAGTCTATTTTCTTTTGTGTATAACGGTTCGTTTGCGTGCAACAACAATTATTTGAGGGCCGCAACTGCAAGTAAACTATGTAAACTATGTGCAATGATTCGACGAAATTGAACTTAAAAGTGAAGAAGCGAGAGACTTTTTGCCAACATTGATGGACGCGCACGTTGCACACGCCAACAGCGCCCAAACCAGCAACAACGACAACAACAACTGCAAAGCAAGCGACTGCGCCGAGAGTAGCGACAACGAAGAAGAATTCGCAACTAGCAGCGCCCACCTAACGTCGCCCAAACGATCTGCCACAATAATAAGAACAACAACACCTTCGCCAACACAAGCCATAGCAACAACAACTAGCACACCCAGAACGGAGGCGCCTGCCGCTTCGCCCGCCTCCTCCAATTCGTCACGTTCGTCCTGCAATTCTCCCTCCACCTCCACCAATTCCTCCCTGAACACCTCGAACGCCACCGTCGACGCCGCCAACGAGAATACAAGCGCTACCGCCACAGCGGCGCAGGAGATGAGCGCAGCGAGTGGCGCTGCCGCAACGCTGGACATGAAGCCCAAGTCGCTGGAACTGCTGCCGGCGCAGAAGATCAAAAAATGTGCGTTAAGATCCAAAAATTTTAATTTTAGAAAAATCACACGCAAAAGCGTCAACAATTTGCAATTGCCGTATAAGAGTGCTGCTGCAACAATAACGGCCAGCGCCGCTGCCGCCACCGCCGTAGCGACAACGGCTGCTGTCGCTGTCACCGCCACTGCCACTGCGACCAGAACGAATTCGCGGCCGCGCAGCACGGCCGCCGCCAACAGTCGGCGCTCGAATGTGCGCAGCGTCGCCAAAACGCAAACAAAACTCAAAATTGCCATTCAACAGCAAAAGCAGCAACAACAACAGACTGCTGCCGACGACAACGTCGAGCCGCCGCAGCAGCAACTCCTCTATACGACGACGAAAGAAAAATTTTTACTCACGCTCGATTTACTTGCAGTGGTCCGCCGAAATGCCTCCGACAAACTGCGCCTTATCCAAATGGTCCACGACAATCCGATACTGTGGGACTCGCGATTGCCCAATTTCAAGGGCGCCGAGGAGGAGAAGAATCGCGCCTGGGAGCAGATCGGCAAGGAGTTCAATGCGCCCGGACGGCGGGTGGCGCGCGCCTTCAAATCGCTGCGCGAATCGTATCGGCGTGAGTTGGCGCACGTGAAGCTTATGGGCAGCGGCTTTAAGCCCAAATGGAGTCTCTACGATGCGATGGACTTTTTGCGCGACGTGATCAGGGAGCGGAAGTAAGTCAAACTGATTTTTTCATTACACTCTTTTGTTGTTGTTATTTTTGCATATTTTAAGTCGTACTTGTATTTATAAGATGTAGTAGTCTTGGGAAATTTTTTGTGTGAGTAGCTTTTCGAACTTTGGAAATTTTGTCATCTCTAGGGATTTAGTGATCTTTGGGAATTTTATGATTTTCTGCATTTTCATATATTTTTTTAATATTTAGGTTTTAGTATGTTGAAAACTAATCCAGCAATTTGATTTTTTAAACTTTTCGGTTTAGAACAATATTTAGTACAAGTGTTTTAAATACTCATTTATTTGTTGTGTAGCGATTTTTGCCAGAGAGGGGGGTTGTGCCAAAGCACTATTTTGTTGTTGTTTAGTACTTTTGAAAAATTGTGTTGAGTGTTGTAGTTATAATTAGTAATCTTGAGAAATATTTGTTAGGGTAGTTGTCGGAAATTTTGAAAATTTTGTTTTCTCTAAAGATTTTGTGATCTCTGGGAATTTTATGATTTTCATATATTTTTTTAATATTTAGGTTTTAGTATGTTGAAAACTAATCCAGCAATTTGATTTTTTAAACTTTTCGGTTTAGAACAATATTTAGTACAAGTGTTTTAAATACTCATTTATTTGTTGTGTAGCGATTTTTGCCAGAGAGGGGGGTTGTGCCAAAGCACTATTTTGTTGTTGTTTAGTACTTTTGAAAAATTGTGTTGAGTGTTGTAGTTGTAAATAGTAATCTTGAGAGATATTTGTTAGGGTAGTTTTCCGAATTTTTGGAATTTTTGTCATCTCTTGTGATATTGTGATCTCCGAGATTTTTATGATTTTCTGAATTTTCAATTATTTTTTTAAATATTTAGGTTTAAGTATGTTGCAAACTAATGCAACATTGTGATTTTTTAGACTTTTTTCGGTTTAGAACAATATTTAGTACAATTGTTTTAAATACTCATTTATTTGTTGTGTAGCGATTTTTGCCAGAGAGGAGATGACTGTTGGGTTGTGCCAAAGCACTATTTTGTTGTTGTTTAGTACTTTTGAAAAATTGTGTTGAGTGTTGTAGTTGTAAATAGTAATCTTTAGAGATATTTGTTAGGGTAGTTTTCCGAAATTTTGAGAATTTTTGTCATCTCTTGTGATATTGTGATCTCGGAGATTTTTATGATTTTCTGAATTTTCATATATATTTTGAAATATTTAGGTTTAAGTATGTTGAAAACTAATGCAACAATGTGATTTTTTTAGACTTTTTTCGACTTAGAACAATGTTTAGTACATACAAGTGAAATTGAATATTCATTTATTTGTTGTGTAGCGATTTTTGCCGGAGAGGAGATGCGGGTTGACTAAGTTCAATAAGGGTTGTTCCAAAGCACTATTTTGTTGTTGTTTGCACTTTTGAAAAATTGTTGTGAGTGTTGTTGTAGTAATCTTGAGAGTTATATGTGTGGGTAGTTTTCTGAGATTTTAGAATTTTGTCATCTTTAGTGATTTTGTGATCCTTTTGTGACTTTTTTTTAGATTTTTCGTATTTTTTTAATACTTAAGCTAGGTTTTAGTCTTGGTTTTTTAGTTTTCAAGCTTTTTAATTAATTCCATGTTTAGTACAAATCTTTTGAATATTGTTTAGTATTGTTGTTCAAAAATTTATGCCAAAGAGGAAATGTGGGTCACCTAAGTGCGCTGACGATTAGACCTCTTGGTCCTTGAGGATGGTCTGAACTCAGGTCGCTTGAAGCGCTGATTTTTCATTGTTGTTGCTTTGAATTTAACACTAGAAATACCATTGCGGTCATTCATTTTTAAATATTTTTATTTTTGTTAGTATTTCTATCAACTTTTGCTTTGTTTGACTTTTATTTTTTTATCGTGAAAAATTTTATATTTTTTAAAAATTTATTTTGTGAAAATTAGCCAAATCCGTACTTTTCGAGACATCAGCGGATATGATAGTCTTTGTAGGTATGGAAAACTTTCGATCTTTCTGCTAAAGATTATTTGAGCTTTGTGGATGATTTTATACTTTTTAGTACAATTCTTTAATTTCTATTTAATAAAATATTTATTGAAAACTAGGTTTGTCCATATTAATATAACAGCTTATGTAAACATAACCTATGACCTATAAGACCCTTCTTTAAAGTTTAAAAAAGTACACAAAATTACATGAAACTAAAATTTGGGCCCTTGAAATCCGGAACGGGGCTATTTCTTTAGAAGTCTATCGGACTTTTAAATCTTAAGTCTCTTTGAAAAAACTTCCCATGCTTCCGTATTGTCAAGCCTGTCTGTGGAGAATACAGAAAAATGCTGATATGTTGAGATTGTTGATATTTTAAGTAAAACATTATATCCATTCCAGACTAAAACCTTAAGTTCTGGTGGGAAGTTTTCACACCTCAAAATAAACTATCGGTATTTTTTTGTAATACCACGCTTGACTTAAGATGGTTTCGTTATCTTAGAAGCACTGGAGGATTTAATTAATTAATATTTTATTTGTTCTTTTGGTTTAGTTTGGAAAGAATTAACCAAAAAATTTCGCTTAGTGCTTTACAAATGATTTAATTTTGAGCGATTCCATTCACAACTTTTGAGCTCAAGGCCAGTTGAAACCATATTTGTGGCCCACAATTTCTTAAAACAAAATGTATAAATTGGGGCCTTGAACCCACAAAATCTCCCTGAATTGCACTAATGTTGGCGGTATTCACTTTATGCTGCTTTGCTCACGTTGCCACTTGGAAATTTTTCGTAAGAAATGATTTATGTATTTATTTTTTAACATTTTTCTTGTGCATTCTTTCTATATGGAACATGTTATCTACATTTTTAGTTTTTTTTGTGTGTTTATTTTTGCGAAATAAAACCATAATGAGTTATTTGTTTCAACAAAACTCGGGGTATTCCCCTCTGAATACTGTACCATTGGTTCCATTTAATTCTATTGGGTGAGATACGTGGGTTAAGTAGGGATAAAGAATTGAAGGGCTACACTTGATTTTGTAGAATAGTTTACACAGTAAAATTGCTGCCGCTAAAATATTAAATCACCTTCACAACAGCAGTTTTACTGTTTTCGTTTTACATAGAACAATTACGAGTTTGAATTGAAAATGCATTTTGATCGCATTTGGTAAATCAAATGTCAAAAAAGTAAGAGACGTCATTGTGCCTGCCTGCTGTTCTCGTGTTTGTGTGTGTTACACATTTGTATATATACGAGTATTGGAAATATTTATGTATGAATCATTAGAGACTTCATGGCATATTTATACAGTCAGTGAAAATATGAAATAAGTATTTCTTATAAAACTAAGCGCACAGCTGAAGCGGTGCAAATTTTTTTGATAGTTGGGTTCTATTTCTATTTGGTTTCAAGAGAAAAGTTGGGCTGGTATTCTATATATTTTAACCATCTTTAGCAATCTTTCAGTTTAGTTAGTTTTTATTTGTTAATTTTTTCTAGTTTGTACATAGTAGAACAAATTCAAGAGCTCTACCAGCATACTTTACCTCTTCCCAACCTCTACCAGCATTTGTTCTTTTTGACTTTAGCTACCCTGTTAATTTGCTTTAAATCTATTTGACCACCGGAGAGATCTCAGTTGATCCTGTGGTGCCAAGGAGCCCAGGTAGCCTTGACTGAAAAGGTGGTCGCTTCTCAACATATCAGACATTCCAGCTTACCTAAACCTCCCCAATCGTCTAAGGTACCTAAAAGTAATTAAAAAGTTCAAGAGAAGCAAGATACCTAATTGATTTAAATTCTTTCTCTCCTCTAACTTTTTTTTAAAGGCTATTTCGCTTCGCTTGCTTTGAGTGAGTGCTATGAAAGGTCTTTGACCTTTCTGTCTTCCCTCAATTACATTCACTTACTTAGGACTTGCCCTCCCACACATCAATCATAATTATCATGTTTAACCCTAGAACATTAATATTAGTTGATTCGACTAATATTACAAACGTTTTATGATATAATTAATAAATAATATTAGAATTCTAGTAATTGAAGTGAAACAATGATGCTCATCTTAAAAAGGATCTTCACTCTTGTATTCGCCCACATAATTTTTTTAGAAGTTCTGAGTCTTCAATGCATTGAAAAAATATGATTTTTCATAGATATTATTGGCTTTAATTTTTTGTCTTGTTCATCACTTTAACCAAACATCACCGCTTTTTATAGAATGTCCATCACTTCAACCAAATGTCACCGTTTTTTTTATAAAAATTATTGGCTTCAAAGTTATTTATATGCGAATGTCCATCACTTCAACCAAATGTTACCGCTTTCTTGTAGACAGAGGAAATTGTCTTTAGACTTTTTCTATGCAAAAGTTCAGCACTTCAACTAAACATCACAGTTTCCATAGAAAAAAGTCTCAAGAAAATAATTTCTATTAAAAAGCAGACACTTGAAGTGAAAATATCCTTCAACAAAAATTGTTATAATACGTTTGGTTGAAGTGTTGAACTGTTACAGGAGATATTCTCTTCAGACTTTTTTCTAACCAATGCCCACTTCAAAACAATGTCATGGCTTTTTTACAAGAGTTATTGTCTTCAGACTTTTTCTATACAAATGTTCAGCTTTTTAATCAAATGTTAATGCTTTCTTGTTGTCAGAAGGTTTCATTGTGTGATGATTGTGGCTAATATGTCACTGAGGCAAAGCCGGCATGGTTCTAAATATTCCAAAGGTAGGATTTCCATATTGTTGGGCATCTCAATAGATCCTTTTTGTCGTATTTAACCTTTAATGTCGTATTTGCTGATCAATAGGCAATTTGCCTATTAATTTAATTTCATATTTTTTATTCCTTGTTCAGCATAGGGCCTCCAAAAGACTTTGCCTTGTGTTGTCTTCATATAGTCTTCATATAGATACTCGTACATACATATGTACTTAAGTATATACTTTCTCATGCTTATTGGAAGCTTCTTAACACTAGAAAAACTATTGCAGTCATTTTGACAGTTTTTCATTTTTAAATATCTTTATTTCCTTTATTATTTCTATTAACTTTTACTTTGATGACTTTTATTTTTTATCGTGAAAAATTTTATACCTACATATTTTAAAATTTGTTTTGTGAAAAATTAGCCAAATTCGATGTGTTCTTTTCGAGATATCAGTGCATATGATATATAGTCTTTGTAGGTATGAAAAACTTGCGGTCTTTTTAGTGTTAAGGACCAAAAATAAACTGAGATTTATCTAAATGGCGTCGATTCTAGTTACAAATATTTAAGATATTTGGGAAAAGATCACTTCAAATTAACATTTGAGAAATTTTATAATAGAAAGCATTCAATCAACAACTTTCTTTTCAAAATATTAACAAATTGAGCTCAAAATCGGCCAAGGTTCATTCAACAGCACCCGAAATCAGCGCTGTGACAGACTAGCAAAATGAAACATACAAACCTGGCTCACAATTTCAAGTCAACTAATGTACGTTAGAAACACTCGTTGCGGCTTCAATGCCATAATAAAATTAAAATATGTATCAGGCAATTTTTCAATAAAAAAAATGTAATCAAATGGGGAAGAAAAAAGCAAAAGAAGATCGCAACGAATGAAGCACAAATTGAATACGCCCAGTTATGACGCGATCCGCACACATTTGTACATCGAGTACATACAAATATGCATACATATATACATATATATATACATATATATAGTATAGAGTACAGCAAACAGAACAGCCAGACTTAAGCAATCCGCACAACCAACCAACCAACCAACCAACCAGCCAGCGAGCCACTCAACCCAACCAAAGAGCCAAAGCCCAACCGAGCCAAGCGATGGCCGCGTTTGACGATCGAAACACTCGGCGCAACAACGAGATCCCCAAAGCATAGACGCGACACAGTTATTTGGCCCAACAACCCCCGTTTTTGCCCGTTTTGTACGGTGCCCAGCGGCGATACGGCTTGCTGATCAAGCTGAAGTGCGCTCATCGCTGTCGTCGTCGTCGTCGCTGTCGCTGTCGTTGTCGTCGTTGTTGTCATTGGCGCTGAGTCGTCAGCGACGGCGCGTTGCCACATTCTGTGGCGCATTCTTTTCATTTGACGATCTTTTCACAGCAACATTTTCAGCTCATTTGCTTATTAAATCATTTTAAATAAGTGCGCGGCACACACGCACACAAACACATACTTGAACGCACACACACACACACATACAAACACACATAACAGCGGCATCAAGACTCGTGTGTGCGCTTCTTACCCTCTGTCGATCGGCTGGCTGGCCATTTTTGTTTCTTTTTTTTTTTTGTAGTATTAAAACCGCGCTTTCGGTTTTCTACCCCCGTCCTCCTCCTCCATCTCGCAATGCGCATTTTATTCGGCTTCGTTGTGGCGCTTTTTGTTATTTCGTTTTATCACCAAACCGTTTACACAATTAAACTGTGTTAGTGTAATTGCTGATTGTCGCGTTTATGCTGGTGGTTGTTGTTTGTGGTTGTGGCGATCTCTGCTGTGTGCTCTGTGTCTGCTTCGAGCGTTGCTGCCGCCTCATCCATTGCGCACTTCACGGCAAGCTGTGTGCGCTCTAAACTTGGTCCATTTTGATTGGATTTATCAGCGGCAGCTGGCCGGTCGCTTTGGGCGTCTTGCGTCCCATCCAACTGTTGCTACATTGTTGTGTTTGACTGTTTGGTGACGACGACGACGACGGTGGCGGCACAATCTCATTCACCGCCGCCAGCCGGGCCGTGCAAGCAGACCAGCGGCAATGCGCGCAATAACAACAATTGCTTTCAATTCGTAGCTACGTTCGCCTTTGCGGCTGTGACGACTGTCAGCGCCGTATGCGACGTTTCTGTTCGCGGCTATGAGACATCGTTATCAGCTTAAATACATAAATACCCCGCAAATATATGTGAGCGCGTACCCAAAGTACACGCACGCAGCACGTCCACATCAGTTCTCGTATGTGTATGCGTGTGTGTGTGTGTGTGTGTGTGTGTGCGCACATCTGGACTACGGCTCAGAGTACAGTCAATTAGTTTGGCTGGCTGGAATGTTGTTACTGCAGTTTTTAATCTCATCTTCCTGCATTTTTTTCGCTGGTTTATTAGTCGTTTTCGCTTCCATTTGCGTTCGAAAAATTCCCCCCCGCCCCCGCTTGTTTCTCTGTGGTTGTGTATGTGTGTCTGAATAGTGGTTCATGGTGTAAGACCAGAGGTCTTCAAACTTTTGTTGTACCTAATGAAAAGCAGGAAACATTTCTTCAATTTGGCTAAAGTGAGTGTGAAGTGAGTTGAAAATTAAAAGCTTTAAAGTTTTTAAGTAAAATTAGATAAAGTTCCTTATCCAATTTGTAATTAATCTTTTCTCTTAGAACCATAATTTAGAATCAACATAACGTTCGCATCTCCTATTGTAACCAATGTTTATATTAAGGGGGTAGTCAGGATCGACCATGTTTTTAAGTAATTTTTTTTTCATACAAATTTTTATTCCACATTAAAAATTTGTTATATGTTATTGTACATAGTTTTGAGTACTGAACAAAATTTTTTTATAAATTTTCGTTTATATCCGGTGGAGATATGGGCGACCGGAAGACGCCATTTTGAAATCTGGCTGACACGATTTCTCCATTTTGGATGATCTGAAACATACCAAACAAATTTCATTTTGAAGTACAAATGAATGGCTCTCGTTTGAACTATAACTGTAAAAAAATATTAATAAATAAACATTTAGTGCAATTTTAAATTTTTTTCCTCTTTTTTTGCTTGTTTTTTGTTAATAATTGTGTCATAACGTTGTTACATAGAAATGGACAATAATGATCGTAGTTCATGCGATAGCCAAACCTTTTCTGAAAATGTAAAAAAAAGTTTAAGCAAATCGGTGCAGTAGATCGGCCGTAATCGTGTCAGCCAGCTCAAAAAATACTGTTTTGAGAAAAACGTGTTAAAGATTTTGCTAAAATTATCAATACTTACTTTTGCACTCATTTTCAATCGCTTTCGGATACTATCCGAGGTAAAGGAAGGTTTCTACATGATTCCTAAGGGTTTAAATAGACCAAAACTGCAAAGAAAAAATTTTCGATTTTTTGAAAAAAATCTACCTGACTACCCCCTTAATTTAACAATCGATTGTTATTTTGTTTGATAAATTAGTTAGAACTTTTATATATTTTCTTTAGATTTTTAATTAAAAAATTTAATTTATAATTTCAATGCTTTAAACTTAGATCAAAATTCATTGAAACATTTTTTACAAGGTCTTCTAAAGGTTAGGTAAGACAGACAGCTAGAAGATTGCTCAACTCGGGTTGCTCCTCTTAACCATTGATCGATGTTATCTATCGATGGAATGCTAATTAAAAAATTTAATTTATAGTTAGGTAAGACATATTTGGCTGTATGCTTCAGTTGTGCTTAGATCAAAATTCATTGAAAAATTTCTTTTACAAGGTGTACTAAAAATTAGGTAAGGCAGGCAGTTAGCTGAATGCTCTACTCTGAGTTCTCTGAGGTCCATTGTGATGCCCACAGAGAGTTTGGCGAGTTCCTCTTAACGATTGATCATTGGTATCGATCGATAGATTGTTAATTAAAAACAATAATAATTTTGAATTTTAATGCTTTAAACTTAGATCGAAATTAGGTTAGGTAAGATATATACGGCGATATGCTGCAGTAATGCGTAGCTCAAAATTCATTGAAAAATTTCTTTTACAAGGTGTACTAAAAATTAGGTAAGACAGGCAATTAGCTGATTGCTCAACTTGGAGTTCGCTGAGGTCCATTTTAATGCCCACAGAGAGTTTGGCGAGTTCCTCTTAACGATTGATCGATGGTATCGATCGATAGATTGTTAATTAAAAGCAATAATTTTGAATTTTAATGCTTTCAACCAAGATCAATATTAGATTAGGTAAGACATATGCTTCAGTAGTGTTCAGATCAAAATTCATTGAAAGAAAGAAATCCTTTAATTTAACATGGATTGAAGGCTTTCTTTAGCATAGTTCCAATAATTTTATTTAGATGAAATATGCACTGTTTTATTCTATAACTTGTTGTCATTTTGGAAGTAATTTAATTATGCCTCTTTCATAGAAACCTTTGTCCCAATTAGCCAGCAACTGGGACAGTCGATTTTCGCAAGCTTCTCTTGAGGCAGTAAAATCATTCACCATGGACAAGAACAGGTGGTAATCTCTTCGTGCCAGGTCCAGAATATAAGGTGGACTCTTGAGAACCTCCAAACCAAATTTTCGGAGCTTCTCACGAGTCATTATCGCTGTGTGTGGCCTAGCGTTGTCCTGATGGAACACAATTTCATTCCCATTGACCAAAATTGCCCACTTCTGGGCGTTTGCTTTCTTCAGACGTTCCCATTGTTAACATCACAAGTCCGAGTTAAGAGTTTGGCCATAGGGAAGCAGCTCACCGTAGATGATTTCCTATCAATCCTTTTAAAGAAGACTCAGCAAAATTTACCTAACCATCAATTGGTCAATCCAGGATTGGCCATCGTTTGTGTCGGCTCTCCGCAATTCGACCAAAACGGTTTTTGCTTGATGTTGTCTTAAGTGATTCATTTTTTTTTATCAATAGTCACTATTGGCTTTAGAAATTGGTCGATTTTGTTGCCATTCAGCAGTGATTTGCAGATAGAAATTATCGTATGGCACTCATACATCGAACTTCTTTTTGCATTCAGCCTTATTCTGCTTCTGGGAAATTGAAAGAGTGATTACATGGTAGTCGGACTCGACGATTTCCATGATTTGATTTACTTTCTAGACAATTGTTGGTGCATCTTTGACATTAAACTTACCAAAACAGAATCGACTAAACCAAAATTTCATGTTATTGGCTTTTAAAGTATCAGAACTACAAACACCATTCACATTTTCAGCTGCCTAGTTTGTGTTTTCGTTTTTATCGAAGAAAAACTGTGAAATATGTCATCTTCTCTTTGTTGGTCCATTCGTCCATATTTGGGGCCCATTCAAACAAAACTGAGTCAAGCAATCACAAAATTGTCTGAGAAGTTTCTTTAGTACAAAATCTTAGCTTTCTAACGCCATCTGAAGTATCCCAATCGCATTTTTATATTGCGAGATAATGATTACTTCCTTTTATAAAACCAGATAAAAACGATAAGAAATGAGATTTAAATAAACCAACATTGGTTTGAGATATCAAATTGGTTCTGGCTTTATTTTGAAGCTACATTCATGTCATTTTGTATGGAGGAGTCAATCATTCAAATGGCTGCCTCGGCTTCGTTGGAAGTGCTTCAAGCGATCGGTTCATTTTCTGACGACTCGGTCCAATATGTGACAATAGCGTCTCGCCTCGAGCTCGTCCAAAATGGTTGACTTGGTAGCATAGAATAAGGATTTAGTTTTATAATTAAGTTTTATGGTTTTTATTTGCCTGACTTATCATATTGAATATTGATTTGATGTTATTTTGACCATGAAAGTACAAAAGTCCATCTAGTCTGAGATAATTTTCAAGATTTACTTTTTTGTTTTCTTTTCGAATGTTCTTTTCAAATACTTTTGATCATTGTCTTCAAATTAAGATCAGTTTTAAACTTTTCAAATTATCCTCTGTTCATTTGGTTTCAAGGAACCAAATCAAGCATACAAATTTGTTTGGTAATTTATTATTTTTAAGTTTTGCTATTTATTCTTTAGAAGAAGAAATTTAGAAATTCATTCAAAGATTTTTTTACATTTTTTGAAATACCAAAAATTCAAATTTAGAATTTTATTAAAAATTTGTTTAAATTTTTTGAAATTTCAAAAATTATTCAAAGATTTTTTTTTTGAAATATCAAAATTTCTTTGTTAAAATTCTTCTTCTTTGTTAAAATTGCTTGATTCATAAATTAAATCAATACCTTAATTTTTTGTTATAAATTTCTTTAATTAATTAATGAATTTTTTTTTTACTATATGTTATGATGAACTTAATCAATACCCTGCATTTTTTTAAAATAAATTTATTATATTTTATTTTTATTACAAGTTCCTGTCGGTTTGAACAACTTTCAGCGCTAGTTTGAAATTAATTTAAAGCTTTGTTACAATTTTTGAAATTTCTAAAATTTTTTGTTAAAATTACTTGATTCATTTAAATTAAATATCCTAAATTTTATGTTATAAATTTCTTAAATTTAACTTAAACTTAATCAATTTAAGCATATTTTTTAAATAATTTTTTTAAAATTTATTTATTTTTTTTATTTATTTATTACAAGTTCCTGTCTGTTTGAACAACTTTCAGCGCTATTTGGAAATTAATTGAAAGATTTTTTACATTTTTTGAAATTTCTAAAATTCTTTGTTAAAATTGCTTGATTTATGAATTTAATCAATACCATAATTTTTTGTTATAAATTTCTTTAATTAATTAATTAATTTTTCTTTTATTATATGATATGATGAACTTAAGCAATACCATAAATTTTTTAAAAATAAATTTTTTTAAAATTTATTTATTATTTTTATTATTTTTTTAGCGCTAGTTTGAAATTAATTCAATGATTTTTGAAAGTTCTAAAATTCTTTGTTAAAATTGCTTGACTCATGAACTAATTAAATATCCTAAATGTTTTGTTATAAATTTCTTAAATTTATTTATTTATTTTTTTTATTATATGTTATGATGAACTTAAATTTTTTAAATTGATTTATTATTTTTATTATTTTTTCAGCGCTAGTTTGAAGTTAATTTAAAGATTTTTGAAAGTTCTAAAATTCTTTGTTAAAATTGCTTGAATCATGAACTAATTAAATATCCTAAATGTTTTGTTATAAATTTCTTAAATTTATTTATTTATTTATCTTTATTATATGTTATGATGAACTTAATTAATACCCTGCATTTTTTTTTAATTTTTTAAATTTATTTCTTTTTTTCTTACAAGTTCCTGTCTGTTTGAACAACTTTCAGCGCTATTTGGAAATTAATTCAAAGATTTTTTACATTTTTTAAATTTCTAAAATTCTTTGTTAAAATTGCTTGATTTATGAATTTAATCAATACCCTAATTTTTTGTTATAAATTTCTTTAATTAATTAATTAATTTAAAATTGCTTGACTCATGAACTAATTAAATATCCTAAATGTTTTGTTATACATTTCTTAAATTTATTTATTTATTTTTTTTATTATATGTTATGATGAACTTAATTAATACCCTGCAATTTTTTTAAAATACATTTTTTTAAATAAATTTTTTAAATTTATTTATTATTTTTATTATTTTTTTTAGCGCTAGTTTGAAGTTGATTCAAAGATTTTTGAAAGTTCTAAAATTCTTTGTTAAAATTGCTTGACTCATGAACTAATTAAATATCCTAAATGTTTTGTTATAAATTTCTTAAATTTTTTTATTTATTTTTTTATTATATGTTATGATGAACTTAATTAATACCCTGCAATTTTTTTAAAATACATTTTTTTTATTTATTTTAAAATTTTTATTACTATTATTATTTTTTGAATTTTTTTATTTTTTTTTCTTACAAGTTCCTGTCTGTTTGAACAACTTTCAACGCTGGTTTGAACTGACTCAACATTTGCTTTTGCCAGTGTTGTGAACACAGTTGCCAGACTCCAAAAATAGCCAACCACTTTCAACCCTCCGAATAGGCGAAACCTCTCAAAACACAGACACACAACATTTTTCCTATCGTTTCGAATTTACTTTCGACATGTGGAAAATATCAAATTACATAGTTTTGGTTTTTCGTTTAGAGTTTTCAGTTTTCAGCCGAACATTGTCAGCTCCCCAGCAGCTAAGGACATTAAACTTCTTGTTTTACTGGCTTCCTTCTCGACTGCAGTTGTGTTGGTGCTATTTTTAGACCCAAAACTCGACGGCCACGCCAAGTTAGCGTTGCTTTTGTAATGCGCTCAATTGTTGTATGTGAATGTATGTGGTGTGGGTTCAAGGGTGAGCGCGCACAATTTCAATATTTGTTGTTGTGCTGTAAGTGCACAAATCCTGATGGGCTGTGTTGGTCGAGCGATTCACTTTGCACTTTTTCTCACTTCATGTATTTGAGTTAGTTGAGTTGAAGTATTTTTCCAGAAATTGTCGACTTGATGTTGCAAAATTTTCAGTTATCAAGAAGCATTTTTTGATTTTTCTGCTACTGACTGAAAATTTTGTGCTCTTTTTCAGTCGGTTGCTGTGTCTTGTTGCATTGCTTTGTTGTATTTGTTTATGTGAAAATTATACACAAAGCCAGAGCCAACGTTGTTGCCTGGCTTCGGCCCAGCATTTTTGTTGTTTTCCCACTCCACTTTGACTGCTCGACATATGGAAATTTTTCCCCTGTTGTCTTTTGCTGTGCAGTTCATGTATGCGTGTGTGTGTGTTTGTGTGTCGTTGTGCGTTGTGTCAATTTTTAATCTCGGCCAAGTGGCATTTCGCTCGTACGCCTGCAAGTCGGGCTTCAATGGTCCGTCAGCCGCGCAGCCATACAGCCACAATTTTTTGGGGACTCTTGAAAATTGCGTTTATTGTGCGACGCTCTGTGTGTGTGTGCGGCCCAGCTGCAGGCGGCTGCTTGATGGTTTTTGCCTCGCCGTCGTCGCTGTTGTTCTTATTTGCCCTGTTATCAATGTTCGTATTTCCGGTTGGCAGTTTTTTCATTATGTATTTCAATTCTATTATTAAATGCGCCGCACAACACACCAACTCTCGGGCTGGCTGTTTCGCCCAGCCATGGCTTGTTCTATGCAGCCAATACACGTCGCTGCCATAGCCAGAGCCACTGTCCCTGTGTCGGGCTTCGGTTCTGGTTCTGGTTCTGACTCTGTCTGAGCGGCATCGGCAGCTGTGCTGCGTTCTCAAGTGGCGCAGCAGAAATCTGCTCAAACATTACACTCGCACGTTTCGATTTTACATACCCGCGAATGCGCTCTGAGGGGGGGTTTTCGGTTTTAGAGCTCAAAGCCTTAATGCGCAGCAATTGAAGATCGGCAAATCGGTCTGCGAGTGTGTGTGTCGTTTAGGTCAGCATTTACATTTTTCAAATTGGTTTAATGGTTTTGCTGAAGCGGAAATGGTAAATGACTGAAGTGAATGCACGCAGCGGATGTGGGGATTGTTTTTGGGGTATGTGATCCTTACACATGGCAACCGATCAATGATTGTTTAGTCTCTTGCTGGGCATTTCTAATCTTGAGTTGGTGTAATTTTGAATCTAGCTGAATGTATTTGCATCTAAATGCTTTGGAATTTAAAAGATTGGGAAAGGCTCAGCAAATCGTTTTTCTTTTCAATTGCAAATTATCACTTAATTAAAAAAATGGAAATAGAATTAGATCTAATTGGCAAAAAAGTTCACAAAATTTACAAATTACACCGTGCGACAAAAATTAAAAAAATTTTTCACACCGGAAAAAATCCATATGGGCGTGAAACTAGAGACCAATCATAGTAATACTGTGTACTCACTTTTTCATTTCTACATTCTTTGTCCTTTTAAAAGGACTTCAAAATTTTGAAGGGGATAAAAAATAAAAAAAATATAAAAACTACTTAACCTCGTTAGAATATGCGATATGTACATCAACTGAAAGAGGAAAGGCTCAAGAATTTAAATAAATTTAATTTTTTATCTATTTGTAAAACAAGGATATGAAAAAGGTCCTTTGAAAATTCTAATCCTTTATATCCTTGAAAACTCACATAGAATTTTCTTGAAAAGTAAGTATGTTAAAACCCAAAATCTCCTTGATCACGTGTCAAAATTTCATTAGTCTCGCGTCATTGATTTTGTATCTTTTTATTATTTAAAATACTGATACGCAAATAAATTAGAATTTTTGTACTTCATTAGAATTGCAGCTTCCGCCTTTTCGATAATAACCTTCGAACCAATAAAGTTAGAGTAATGAAATTTTGACACGTGATCAAGGAGATTTTGGGTTTTAACATACTTACTTTTCAAGAAAATTCTACATAAATTTTCAAGGATATAAAGGATTAAAATTTTCAAAGGACCTTTTTCATATCCTTTTTTTACAAATAGATCAAAAATCAGTTTTATTTAAATTCTTGAGCCTTTCCTCTTTCATTTGATATATATATTGCCATATTCTAACGAGGTTAAGTATTTTTATATTATTTTTATTTTTTATCCCCTTCAAAATTTTGAAGTCCTTTTAATAGGACAAGGATGTAGAAATGAAAAACTGAGTACGCAGTATTACTATATTTGGTCTCTAGTTTCACGCACATATGGATTTTTCCCAGTGTGAAAAATGCTGTCGCACTGTGTTATTTTATTATAATTTTTAGACAATTTATTTAATAATTACATTTAAGTTGAATTCTCCAATAAAATATTTCAACATTTTATTAATACGCTTCTCTCTTCATTTTCCACAGGGGTGGCTCACATGCGGCCGAGAACGCTGCCATTGGCGTCAATTTGAGCGCATTTTCGCAGCATTTACACCACAACAACAACAACAAATCAGCACTAAAATTCAACCCGCTACACTCGCTGTACAATGAATCGGCGCTGAATCTATCCAAATGCTCATCGCTGAACATGAGCCACGAGGACGAATATTATTTTGTCAAGCCCGAGTTAGATTTGGCCGCAGCGGCGGCGGCGGCAGCGGCAGCAGCGGGCGCACATGGCAATGGTGTGACGAGTGCTGCCGTGGCAGCGGCCGCAGCGGCCATGGCCAGCCAGCATCCACTACCCGCACATCAGCATCAGCAGTCCACACAAAAACAACAACAGCAATTGCATTCGCAGCAACAACAACAGCAGCTGCACAATGCACCGCACGACAGTCGCGTCTCGTCGACGCGCAACGATAGCAATGCCCAGAACAGCACCTTTGACGATTTGGATGCATCATCGATGCGCAGCGGCGATGAGGCGTCAATGCGCAATGCAGCGCTCAGCCATCAGGGCTCCGATGAGGTCGAGGAGCTCGAAGCAATCGATGCTGACTTTCCTTATCCGCTCATATTGGACTCGAATTCGCCGCGTGGCGGTGGCGGTGGCAATGGTGGTGGTGGTGGTGGTGGTGGCGGCGGTGGCAATGGTGCAAGCATTGCCAGCAAGCGCAAGCGACGCGATCTGAGCATGGATGGCGATGGCGGCGACGACGATGACGACTACGAGGGTCAAATGCTGCAGCAGCATCGCCACTTGCGGCAGCAGAATGGCGGCAGCATGAGTTGCATGCTGGACATGCCGCAGGCGCAGACGGTGCGCGAGGTGCTCAACTCAAAGTTCTGCGGCTTCATTTCGGCCAAGTTGAACAGCATGGAGGACACCGAGGCGGACAATCTGATGAACAAAATTCTCATGCTGCTGGTGCAGACGCAGGGCAACGAGGCCAAGTGATGTGATGCCGAGTGGTTGTGGGTTGGGCTGTTTGGTGTCCAGTTGAAATTGAAGAGATTATTTTTAATTTGCTGAGTTGTATTTAATTTGTGTTATTTTTGGTTTTTGTATTTTTAGTTTTTTCTATATACTTTTATACAATTTTTCTATGTAGTATTTTTGATTTTTCTATTTGAATTTTGTAGTTTTTTTTTGAGTTAAACTGTTGTGCTGGTAGTGCTGGCGTTTGCCAATGCAGTTTGAAATAGTTTTAATGGAAAGAGTTTTCGTTACAAATTTCAATATGGTATTTTGTAATGCAAATGTTTTACATTTTAAACGAAAATGCTCAAAAGAAATTTGTAAGCCTCAATAAAAAGGATTTCATACATCAATTTATGTACACAACATCAGTTGATATGTTTAGATTTGAGAAAACAGCACAGACTTAAGTTAAGTTCAAATATGTATCACACATAACTATTAGCGCTTAAAAAATGACAACTTTTTTGCTTTGAAATATGAATAAATTAATTTTTCGAACTAAAAAGAGGCAATTTCATAAAAAAGAATGGTTAAGTAACAACAGACGAGCTTAACTTACTATTTTAAGTAAAGTTGTCTTATATTCAGTGTGTATATAAAAATTACAAAATTTAAATAAATTAAAAAAATATAGCAAATAAAACAAATAAAAATTAACAAACAATTAGTTAAAGTTAAAGTTAAAAAATATAAATAAAAAACGGGAAAATGTTCTGCTAAGTGCCAAAAGTGTATCTACATATCAAATGAAATTCTGAGTTTGCCATAAAACTGCATTTTTAAACTAAATGTAAAATAATGCTGATCTAATTTTGTATAAGTTGAGTCTTAAGTAGAAAAAAAAAACGTTTCTTTTGCATTATAATCGAATCGAAGTATAATCAAGTCTAATAGAAACACAACTCGTTGTAACCAAAAATTGAGAGTGAAATTAAATGATTCATAAAATTTTTTTGTTGAATAGAAACACATTTCGTTGTAACTGACATTGAAACTAAATGATTCATAACATTTTTGTTTGCATTGCAAATTTTTTTGTTGTCCTTGTTTATGTATTCAAGTGTCATCATATTAGTTGAACTTATTGTTACTCAGAATTAAGTTTAAAAATTCGACTTTATTTGCAAAAGTAACTTGAAACTCGGAGAGTAATTGAAACTTTTCATGTAACACAATTTTTGTATTAAAAGCCTGCAGCGTAAATACTTTTCATCTCAAGTCATTAACAAAATTTATCAATACTTATCTCTATTTAATTGCTTGATTGACTTGTTAATAATATTTAAAATGAGTTATTGATGCACAAATTGAAATGTTCCCCATGAATTTTTGCAGCTCAACAAGAAGTTGAAATATGAAATTTGAAACAAGAAAAAATTAATTTAATTTTAATGCTTAATTAAAAACATGTAATCCATCACATTAAGCAAATTGCATTGAATTTTTTCATTACCTTTTTTGTTTTATATGTAAAAACCTTTTTTCACCTTACACTCAAAATGCACCAAACAATTGAAACAAAAAATGCTGAACCAATGAGTGCAGCCAAACAGCAAATTTGCCAAAGAAAATACTAAACAATTTCTTCTAAGCAGAAATGCCAAAAAGTTGAGCACATTTAAACTGCGTGTTGGCTAATTAACAAAAGAAAATTAAGTTTATAATTAAAAGAAGTCACACTAAATCAAATATTGTAGCCAAACTTAATGCCAAATTTGTGCCATGCCAAAAGTGAGCAATAAGAAAGCAGAGCTGCAATGAAATCACAACTCAGTTAGCTGCCTATTGGCAGTTTCAAGAAATCTTAGAACTACATATATCATTTTTTTTTTTTAACAAGCAGAACACAACGCAACACAGAAGTTCATAAACAGATATAATTTATCACATTTAAAAGCAGCAATATTGATTTGTTGTTGATAGTCATTAGCACACAACTCCTTAATTTTGCACATAATCACAATAATTTTAAATGTATACTCCTTTTTAAAGCCATTAAGTTTAGTTTTTAATGTAAGTTTTACTAAAAGTTCACTGTGCGTTCAAGATGCACAAAAGTTGCGCTCGGAGCAAGTCCAGTGGGAAAATAGTAGTCTCTTGTCTAACCGAACACGAACAGCAATTAATTTACATGCCAAAATATTTGCCATATGACTTTTTATTTACTTTAAGGGTTTTTTAATATTCTAGCGCTGCTTGACATATGTAAAAAAGTTAAGTCAAAAAGTTGAGTCAAAATGAATTTCTAGCAATACAAAGGAAGCTGTAAATATACAAAACAATAAATGTAATCAAAATTTCTGCATACTATGCCATAAGACATAAGCTAACTTTTCCTAAATAAAGAAAATTCATATGAAAATACATGTTTAATTAAATGAACAAAATATAAATGTATATGAAAATAAATGAAAATTTGTCTGCCTGTTTTGTATGGAAAGAAAAATATTTTTAGAAATAAGTGTAGAGAAGAAACAACAATTGTAGCCATGAATTTTATGAATGACAGCAATTTTGGGCATACAACAAATTGCTAACATATGAAAAGTTTAGAAAAGTTGTTTGGCACAATTTTTATGTATTTTTCAATTTAAACATTCACATATTTCCAATTGGAACAAATATGGCATAAGGTCAGCATCTTCAACGATTCGACTCGCTGCCACTGAAAAGTCCTATTCGAACGGTTAAAATCGTTACTAATTGCCATGTCATTGTTGTGCCACGAACGTGTGAAGCGTGACAAAAATTTAGCCATCAGGCTACCAGATGTTGAGCTCAGCATGCAGCAGCGTTCGTTACCTCAATGCCAGCATACAAAACATACAACACACAACAACATAAAACGGTAGTAAAACCCTGCTCAAGGACCAGACGCCTGCGCCAAAAATAGAAAAACAACAACAACAACAAATGAAAATACAGTCATAAAGAATGTTGCAACAGTCAGCAGAACGAAGCACCACTCAGTCAGTTGTAGAGACAACAAACACAGCGGGCAGCATGCAACGAAGCAATGAGTAAAACAAAAACAAGAAAACCAGATGTGAAGCTGTGCGCACATCAAAGACGTCAAAGACCTTTTCTGGTTGTTGTTGTTGTAGCAGTAAAACCACCAAATCAACTGCTTGCCGTTTGCAGTTGGGGTAGGATTTTTGTTTTAATGTATCAACGCAGCAAAGCTGCTTGCAACCACCAATGACGATGGCCAACCGTTTGTCTAGTTTAAGCGTTTTTAACCCTGCAACATGCGTGTCGGATTTGACGAGGCAAGAAATGCAGCGAAAATGTGTGGTGCGCCTGCGCGAAGGCGCCTTCGCATAATTTTCATCTTTTGAGCAACAGCGTTGCGGATTTTTTGTGCCGTTGGCTATGAAAGAATTCGCCAAATAATGTGCAGTGTGCAAAGGGTGAAACTGGTTTAGGGCCATTGTTGGCTCTTTGTCTATTAGCCCTGTTGGTTATTTCTTTAGGCACACACACACACACACACAACATTATGTGTGAGTGTGATTGGCAATTTTGCTGCGAAGCAGCTGAAAATGCACTCATCCACGTTTTCTATATATTTTTCGGGTCATTGACATTGAAAGTGAAATGGGATAGGAATCAGAGGTATTGCCAGTAGTTGAATGAGGTTTTTTTTTTGATTGATGATTGTGGGACGAAGTTAGAAAATTTCTTGCTGTGCGTAATTTTTGAACGCATGTGCGTCGAAGTAAATGAAATCGAGCAAGGAATTTAGGTTCTTGGGGTATCGTTAATAAAAAGGGTTGATACAATATGGAAACTTGCTAAAGTGTTAATTCCGGTTTCAGTGTTGCACCAAAAATAATTTTACAAATTCATTTAAGCCGTTCCGAAAGGGTTAAGCTGGAGTAGGAATTTATAATGGAATATTTGCTGTGTCCTTGTAAACCTTAGTGCATTCGTTAAAGCGACATTTACTGCGTTTGCCAGACTAGTTAGAAATCATCGAATCAGTATGAAAAGTCTATACGGAAGACCAATCAATGACTATAGAAAGTGTTTTACTAAACTTTTACCAAGATACAGAATCGAACTGGGAAATGTTGATGGGATGGAAAACAATAAAATTAAAGTAAAATTTCGGTAAATTGAAACAGGTAAAATGGGATTGGAACCTAGGACTATTGGGATGAGAACCCAGTGAACCTCACACTTATTACTGGGTGAAGTACTATATCTGTGGTCGAAAGCAATAACCGCCTTAAGTCTTACTGGGTGTAGTACTACATATATAAAGTAGATATCCTTATATCTACGTATCTGTGGTATCAATGGGCCAATTCGTAGATTAAATGGGTTTTGCGAGAAGGTTCCGTGCGCCTACAGACACATAAACCTAACTGAACCTTACCTAACCAAATCTTACCTAACTAAATTCAACCTAACTTAAGGTTCCTTATGGCGAGGAAGGCCATCTGCGGGCAGGCGAACTCACCCTCCAGCTTGTGTACGTATTCGATCTGTTTGACGCTCTGTAGAGTCGGATACCAAAAATAGGGCATCAGAGTTTTTGAGGTGGAGTTCTGAGCTATTTAGTCGATTGACCGCAAAATCGGTGCCTCAAAATGAAGTTGTTTCATCATGGTTCGACTTATCCTAATCTAATCTAACCTACCTTAACGAAATCATACAAACGAAACTAAACGAAACTAAATCAAACCGAACTAAACTAAATCAAACCACACCAGACCAAACCCAACCAAATCAAGTCAGACCAAACCAGACCGAACCCGACCGGACCAGACTAGACTAGACTAGACTAGACCAGACCAGACCAGACCAGACTAGACTAGACTAGGCTAGACCAGACTAGACTAGACTAGACTAGACCAGACCAGACCAGACCAGACTAGACTAGACTAGACTAGACTAGACTAGACTAGACTAGACTAGACTAGACTAGACTAGACTAGACTAGACTAGACTAGACCAGACCAGACCAGACCAGACTAGACTAGACTAGGCTAGACCAGACTAGACTAGACTAGACCAGACCAGACCAGACTAGACTAGACTAGGCTAGACCAGACTAGACTAGACTAGACTAGACCAGACCAGACCAGACCAGACTAGACTCGACTAGACTAGACTAGACTAGACTAGACTAGACTAGACTAGACTAGACTAGACTAGACTAGACTAGACTAGACTAGACTAGACTAGACTAGACTAGACTAGACTAGACTAGACTAGACTAGACTAGACTAGACTAGACTAGACTAGACTAGACTAGACTAGACCAGACTAGACTAGACTAGACTAGACTAGACTAGACTAGACTAGACTAGACTAGACTAGACTAGACCTTACTTGACTAGACTAGACCAGACCGAACCCAACCAGACCGGACCAGACTAGACTAGACTAGACTAGACTAGACCAGACCAGACCAGACTAGACTAGACTAGGCTAGACCAGACTAGACTAGACTAGACTAGACTAGACTAGACCAGACCAGACTAGACTAGACTAGACTAGACTAGACTAGACTAGACTAGACTAGACTAGACTAGACCAGACCAGACTAGACTAGACTAGGCTAGACCAGACTAGACTAGACTAGACCAGACCAGACCAGACTAGACTAGACTAGGCTAGACCAGACTAGACTAGACTAGACTAGACCAGACCAGACCAGACCAGACTAGACTCGACTAGACTAGACTAGACTAGACTAGACTAGACTAGACTAGACTAGACTAGACTAGACTAGACTAGACTAGACTAGACTAGACTAGACTAGACTAGACTAGACTAGACTAGACTAGACTAGACTAGACTAGACTAGACCAGACTAGACTAGACTAGACTAGACTAGATTAGACTAGACTAGACTAGATTAGACCTTACTTGACTAGACTAGACCAGACCAAACCCAACCAGACCTCACCAGACCAGACCAAATCAAATCAAACCTAGCCTAACCTAACATTGGTTAGGTTATTTTAAAGAAGGGAGTGTCTGGCATGCACTTCCCCTTGGAGACCCCAATGGGTCTTGAAAAGTACCGCTGTAGATCCAGACGGGATCTTTTGGGGACCATTTGGTCTTGGCCAGAAAACTGTGTAGATCAGTAATCCGTACATCAGCTATTTCTAACCGATCCCAATTCTAAGTACAAAACTCAGCGTTTCATTTTGGTTTAGTTTATTAATATTTTTTTGTTAACTGCAGTCGATGCCCCGATTTTATTGGCGCATTTTCATTGCAAAGCATTGCTATACATAATCAATCATGCTACATACACGTGAGTCCTTTTCAAGCCATATCGGTTAATGCAACTTTTTGAAAGTTTCAATTATTCGAGTCATGGCCGAGTCGAAGTTCGAATACCAAAATATTTTACACTTTACTGTTTGTGAAAGTAAAACTATTACCTGATCCAATGCAAAAATCTAGCAAAATTCACTCTACTCTTCGGGTCGTTACTTTACCTATTCCGGTATTGATGGACCTCAACTATGTGTAACATTCGAAATGTTGAAAGTTTCGAAAAGTCGTAATTAATCGATTTGGCCTGCGAGTGTCTCATTTGTCAAAAATATACATTTATAAAAAAATGTGCGTTGCGTTCGAAAGCTTCGTAAATCATGAAAGTTGAAATCATAAATGCAACTGTTGTCGTTGAGCAATGTGGCAGTTGGCGCCAGCATCGACACGGCATCGATGAAAATCTACAATCGAACACTGGTGAAACGGAATGGGCGGTTGCTAACTGCAGTCGGTTGGGGCGTGATCTACGTATTCGGTGCATTTTTCGGCGCCCGAAACGTGGTCCTCTACTGGGTGTACGCGGAACTCGCGGATGTCTTGGTCGATGCGCTGCGCTTCGAGCCGGAGCAGCAGGAACGCCGGCCGGATTCGGATGAATCGGATTCGGGCAACGGAGCCTCGATGCCCTCGAGCTCGGAGGCTTCGGTGAGCGCGGTCAGCTGATTGCGCAGCTTCTCGAGCATGAAGTTCTGCTTGCGTCGCACGTCGCCCATGCAGCGCAGGTCGCGCTGTATGCGTGGCAGCTCGTCGTTCCCGTCGGCTTCGGCGCAGTCGAACGCCATCTTTTCCAGCTCGATCAGCAGTTTGTCGCGCTCGCAGGGCGCGGCCAGTGTGATCTGGCGCAGCCGGAACTGCACGCGCGCATAGTGCGTGGTCATGGCGAGGAAGGCCTTCTGCAGGCAGGCGAACTCACCCTCCAGCTTGCGCACGTACTCGATCTGCTTGACGCTCTGCAGCGTCGGATACCACAGATACGGTATCTCGCCGCTCTTGATGCGCAGCTTCGAGGAATTCACCAGATCGACCTCGGACTCGGTGCCTTCGCCCACGTCCGCTTTCTTGGAAGTGCGCGTCGAGCTGCTGCTTTGGGTGCAACTTTTCGGCATTGCGGTAGGAGGCTGCGTGTGCTATCGGGCACTACAATCATTTACACCAACGCGAAGCGGCGTTGTACGATGTTGCGTGGCGCTGGCGAATCGGCTCAGCGTTTGCGAATGTCGCGGCTTGCGTGCGTTGGTCGTTGCTGTTCTCGGCGACTGTTCTTCGAGGTGGCGGCTTACGACGGGTTACACCAGATACGTCGATAACCTGTACGGTGCAAATATTGAGAAGCGAAAAGGATTTTTGTGAGTTTTTGAAATTTTAAATTTTGACTGAAAGCTTTTATGACAACTTACCCGCCTCGTCAATGTTTTGTTCGGTCTCGTTTTCAAACCGACAAACCGGGGTGCGGTGTTCCACAAGTGATGAACGGGGGGGAAAAAGTAGGCTAACGCTATGGAGAGCATTTAGCGATATGTCGGTTCGAGTCAAGGCAAATTAATTTGCCTTGGGTTCGAGTATGGACTAATGAGGAGAAAAGAGTAAGA